>VYZQ01063192.1:0-12443 GCA_013400655.1 Mystacornis crossleyi
CCGCCCCCTGCGCAGGGCCGGCCCTGGGCGGCGGGGCCCGGCTGTCATGGAGGCGCCGGACGGAGCGCGGGTAGCGGCGGCGGCCGCGTCTCTCTGAGGGCGGCGGCGACGGCGGCGAGAGGCGGCCCGGAGCGCCTGGGAAGGTAACCCGCGGCCTGGCAGGCCTTTCCGGCCGGCTCCGAGCACGGCGGCCGCGGGGGCTGGGTGCCGTGAGGGAAAGGAGGGGAGGGGGATGGGGCCGGCGGGCTCTGGGCGCACCGGCTCCGGTCGTGAGGCGAGCGGAGAGCTCGGGCTCTCTCCGCCGCTCGGAACTTGGCTGGAGTGCGGCGGTCGCCTTCCCCGCCCGGCTCCCCTGGGCGTGGGTGTCCGCGGGTCTTCTGGCGGGAGCCAGGGGCTCTGTACTTGGGATACGCCCCGAAACGAGTCGGGGGTGCAGCTCACAGAGGAATGAGAAGAGGATCGTCCTGTGTCTGATACGGATAACGCGCTGGTAGGATCAGCCCCCTCCTCCCCGTAGCTTTCCTCAGGGGCCACCGCGCGGCCCGGAGAGTCCCAAGGAGTGCAGCTGGACACCGGCGCGCCACAACAGCGAGTTGTTTGGGTGTAGCTGTGGGAAAATACAATGCGGTTACTTGTTTGCGAAGTAGGAGGTGAAAACATGGAGAATTCTCCTTTTGCAGATTTACGATAAGCATAGCCTGCGCTTCGTCAGGACCCTTTTCGGAGTCTCCATGTTGTCCCGTCTGGATGAAACTGGTCTGAGAAGAAGCTGGGGACATTCTGTTTGGGCTAAGCACTTAAAATAAGCTCTTGACTGAAAAAATCAGGTGTGTATCCATCAGGAAGCAGAGAGGTACAGACTAAATGGATCTAAAGACAGCAGTCTTCAACGCAGCTCGTGATGGCAAGCTGCGGCTCCTTTCCAAGCTGCTGGCGAGCAAAACAAGGGAAGAGGTGGCCCAGCTGATGTCAGAAAAAACCAATGGTGCCACACCACTTCTGATGGCAGCCCGCTATGGTCACCTCGACATGGTGGAATACCTGCTGGACCATTGCTCTGCCTTGATAGAAGTTGGTGGCTCAGTGAATTTTGATGGTGAGACCATCGAGGGGGCTCCACCGTTGTGGGCAGCATCGGCCGCCGGCCACTTGAAGGTTGTTCAGTGTCTGTTGGATCATGGTGCATCTGTCAACAACACAACACTGACAAATTCAACGCCGCTTAGAGCTGCCTGTTTTGATGGTCACCTGGAAATAGTCAAATACCTTGTGGAGCACAAAGCAGACCTGGAAGTGTCAAACCGTCACGGGCATACGTGCTTGATGATCTCATGTTACAAAGGCCACAAAGAAATTGCTCAGTATTTACTTGAAAAAGGAGCTGATGTAAACAGAAAAAGTGTTAAAGGTAAGTTAGTTTTTTCATTTTCGTTGTGGTAAATAGGTGTAAAGTTACTCATTTACTTCTTTAGGAGTTTGACATCACAAAAATATTCTGCTCTCATAAAGTGTAAGAGATAAAGTGTTTATAGCTATGTTTTTAATTTTTCTTTTTAACGTACTCTTTTGTTAACATGGATTATAAAATTATAAATTGATACGTTTTAATCTTAAATCCCTAGTTCTTAAAAGACTTAGTCGTATGAAATGTCACATTTGTGCATGTGTTAAAAGCTAATAAACTTGCTAACAACTACTCTGTGTAGTAGGTTGGTCTAGCAACATACTCAAATACATGAGCATGTGTTCTTGGTTTTCATACTATTTCCTAGCAAAACAAATGTGCTGTGCATAAAACTGATCTGTGCCAGGAAGGCTGGTGTAAGGAAATGCGCATGAAGGAGAAAAATTACTTTCTGCATTGGAAAATGAATAACCACTTTGTAGGTTGAAGACACCTACTCCCTCCAAATTATTGAGTAATTTTGCACGTTTTTCAGTGAAGGTAAACAAAAATATATATTAGGATTAAAGAAATGAAGATGCAGGTGACTGTTATCTCAACAGAAGGACTTCCAGTGGCTCACAGATCTCAAAGGACACCCGTTTGACCCTGTTTGCAATTGCTCTGGTGTTACCACTCAAAGTGAAGATTTCTGGCTCTTTTTTCTGTGAACGTAATTACTTGGATATCTCAATTTTTTATTACATATCAAACTTGTATTTGGTTGTAGTATTAGCCTGAAAAGCACACCAATTACTGCAAGTTAGAGTTAATTTTTTAGCTCACTGAGCCAGGATTATGTTTCAGCAGGTTTTAGGTTTTTTAATATATATCTATATATAAAAAAACTAATCTGCTAACAACCCTTTTTGTAGCATAATACTTCTACTGCCTTTTTCAGGCAAATTACATTTGTAACTGTATACTGTACCTTCCAGTTATTTCTATTAAAATATCCTTTGTGTCTTGATTATTGTATGATACTGGTAAATACCAAATGTGAGAGTAATCTTTAGAAAAGCTGCTTGGTTAAATATGCCTTTTTCCAGCAAATCATGCAGATTACTTAAACTGTGGGTTTAGCGTAAAGAGAGCTAAACTACACATTTGTCATAGAGGTGGGTAGAGCAAAATAAATCTTCCTTTGTAAGGGTTTGAGGCTGCTTATGAATCATCATGGACTTGTGGTAGGATAAAAATGTCGTTTTTCTAAATAATGTTCTTGGAATAGCAAGCTAAATATAAAGTGTGTAAGCAGCTAAAAACTTGGGGTTTAGTTTTAAACCTATCCCTTTATATGATAGGTGTGAGCCAAGCAGTGCTGTTAAATATTTGATTTCAATAGGGAAAAAGATGTAACTGCAGCTCTTTTTCTCCCTCATTTTGTGTTGGTGGAGTGGGCTTTACCTTACTCGTCCTTTTTATTCACTTTATTAGTGCATTAGCATTATATGTCTTTGTTTACATGACTGAGGATTTTCTCAGTGCTGTCAATTATTATCTTAATTCCTTTCTCTCTCTATGTCCTTTAGTTTCTGTGTGAATTGCATCTAGGCACACAGGAAAACGTTCTTAAGGTAGATAAATGATCCTTAATTAAAGAAGTTGGATTGGGTATGGTTCAGCTCATTAAAACTCATACTTTAAACTGTCAAGTGTACAAGTGGATGTGTGTACATAATAGCCATCTATGGGTAATGTGTGGAAATCTCCTCTGGTGGGACAGGAGCATACTTTTTGGTATCTTAAAGAAATCTGATCTCTGAAGTTACTGAATAAGCAGTGGTGAGGTAAAGGAAGAAAGTACTATATACCCTGAAAGTGAAAGTCATCTGTGGAAAGGCAGAAGAACTGAGGAGATTTTTGTAACAGTGGCTGAGATTGAGCAGGTAACCTCCTCAACCTTGTTTTGCAAAAATGCTATTAATTTTAAAATTAATCCAACAGGAATAATTCTGCATTGTCACCTTCCCCTTCAAAGGGTCTTGTGTATTACTTTCAGTTTCTCCTCATCCCTGCTATGTACTAAGTAGCTGACCATGTGTCCTGTGCTTGTAGCAGGAAGATAATAGAGCATCTGAGTGTTCTGCTCCTGAGTAGTATAAGTTGTTGCTGCTCTTGTTATGTGAGTTGTTTTTGGGCAGGTCTATTCCTGGGCCATGTATACAGAAACCTATTGTTCCATGAAATTGTTAAAAAAACTGTTGCATTTAAAATTGCAATGCTCCTTATAAGAGCAGAGCTATGTAACTTCAGTAGAGTTCCTGTTGTGGGAGATTACTATAGATCCTTTTTCAGATATTATTCTTAGAGCCTGTGTGAGGGTGGGGGGCAAAATCACCTCAACTATTTCTTGTGGTTTTCCACTGGATTTTCATACTGCAAAATAGAACTTAGCACACGTTTTAAACCTGAGGAAAGTGTAGATACGAAAATGTTTCAAAGTGTTGACAGTTCCAGGGAAAAATTGGAATACTTTGATATGAAAAAATAGGTATGTGAACATACATGCATCTAAATGTATAAAAGAGTAGGTGAAAACATGTGGTGAAATCCTGCTTCTAAAACGCAGAATCCCACAACTGTTTTGGACTATGGAAATTCAGAATGCAGAGGTTCTTGAAAAATGATTATGAAAGCATGGAAGTACAGCCAAGAAATTAAGATGTTCATAAAGATTTCAGAGTGTGTCAGGTAAGATGCTACACTGAGGTGAATGAGGTGAAGTGCAGGTCTGGCAGTGTCACATGGTAGATGGTGCTGAAGAAGGAGGTTATAAGATGTGTAGGGTAGATGAGTCCTCAACTGTGAAAGATGGCCAATGGTTCTGAATTTAAAGTACGAGCACTTGGTTGTATTTGTTCCTACTGTTTTGCAGATCTGGATTTTCACAGTTTCCTTGAACTTCTGTGTAGAACATAGGCCACAGGACTGTAAGCACAGTATTTTTTCAAAAAATGTTCTAGTTTACGTGAACAGTGTAAACAATGGGGACAAACTGATAGCTGGGGTAAGAAGGGTGGATGGGTTTTATTATTTTGTAATTGTGGAAATCAGCAAGGGTATCTGTATATAGGAAGCAGCCAAAGCAATACTTTACATAGTGAATTAATTTACCACTGTCTCTGATCCATAGCTTTCTCCAGTGTACTACTGTCATGGTTTAATGCCAGCCAGCAGCCAAGCGCCGGGCAGACACTCAGTCACTCCCCCACCAGTGAGACCAGGGAGGGAATGGGAAGGGAAGAAACCAGAAAACTCATGGATTGAGATACAGACAGTTTAATAGGGAAAACAAAAGCACACAAGCAAAGCAAAACAAGGAATTAATTCACCACTTTCCATGGCAGGCAGGTGTTCAGACATCTCCAGGAGTGCAGGGCCCCATCACGTGTAGTGCTTGCTTGGGAAGGTGAATGCCATCACTCCAAATGTTCCCCCTCTTCTCTTTCTTCCCCCCAGCTTTATGTCACATGGTCTGGAATATCCCTTTGGTCAGTTGGAATCACCTGTCCCAGCTGTGTCTCCTCCCAACTTCCGGTGCACCCCCAACTTCCTCACCAGCATGGAAGTACAAAAAATAGAGAAGGCCTTGGCTCTGTGTAAGCCCTGCTCAGCAATAACAGAAACATGTCTGTGTTACCAACCCTGAGTTCAGCACAACTCCAAAACGCAGCCCCATACCAGCCACTGTGAAGAAAATTAGCTCTGCCCCAGATGAAACGAGCAGAACTACTCCTCGTTTATTAAGCTGAAAATTAAAAATAAAGTTTAATGAGTTTCACTTGCAGTTCATGATCTCTCAGATGGCAAGGTTTTGTACTGTTCCTAGAAGCAGGAACAGTGTGGATAATGTTAGAGTAGCAGAAACACAGTTTTTTCAGGAAGTAGAATCCTAGAACTAAACCTCAAGTGAAGCACAGCTTTGTCTCTATGCCAGATAAGGAGCATGTTCTGTGTTGGCTGCATGCAGTTTTCTGTTCCACTGCATTATGAGGCCTGCCAGTGATCTGTTGTTAGAGTGCTCTAATAAGGTATACTAGATAGTAAGGTGCTCCCTTACTATCACCTTCAGAACAGACCACTCAAAATACAGTGTTTTGCTGATGTGCAGTCTTCATTTGGCAATGTGTAGGCAGGGAAAATCTTACTTTCTTAATACAAGTGTCAGTCATCTTAGGGATTTCAGATTACAGATTTGGGCTCTTTGGGGCTATGTTTCTCTGATTTTATATTTAAAATACAATATTTCATGTAAATTCCCTAATGGAACTATTTTTTGTACAGACTGATTGTAAAGAAATCTTATACCTCCATTTTAACTGCAAACAGGACAATTAAGGTGTTGGATTTTGAAAATTTGCAGTGCACATTTTAATAGTTTGTGTTATACTTTATTCTTCTCTGCCAGATTTGCAGAAAGGAAGGGAAAAAATATCCATTATTACAGCAATTAATGAGTTAAATTATATACATGTGCTGGTAACCAGGATGGGCTGAATGCAAGGGAATAGTGACTTTTTTTCAAAATACCTGCCTGAAAAGCAGGTGTTTTACCTGAACATAGCTCATAAGCCTTTCCATTGCTCAGTGACTTGGTATGCGGTCTCTCTCTTCAAAGTGTTTTTTGTGGTTTTGTTAGTGGTTTTCACCAAGTCTGCCTCCCTTTTGTAGTTAACAGACCCATCAGCTAGCCTAAAGACTGGTTTTTCTCCTCCAGAGTATTAGAAAATCTTGTAAGGAATGCTGTACGAGGCATTCTGTTAGGTGTCTCTTGAGATACACAAAGGAGTGTTTGCATTATAAAAAAAGAAGAATACTGTGGTCCTTAAATTCCACTGGTACTATTATTTGATAGTTTTGTAAAATAATATGGTAAACAAGGTTTGTTGACTTTGCTTCCTCATTTTGGGAAGTATAGAAACATACAAACCTCTGTCTCTATGGGTACTGTATCAAGGGCTAGTACTATTTCAGTATTGTTGTTTGTAAGGGGTACTGGAAGGTGTAACACTCAAACCTCCTGGTAAGGGAAAAAATCTTTTACAGATTTGGCAGACCTGGAAGTAGGAGGATTATAGAGTCATGCTTTTTCCTTTATGATAAGTGTGGTTTAATATGTGTTAATTAATTTTCTCTTGCCGTAAACATTAAGGGGTCTTGACAGGTTTGTTCTCTTCTGAGGGTGTTTGTCTTGTCTGCTTGACAAGGTTCATAGAATCACTGATGGGGCAGGGAGGGTGTAAAAAAAACCCAAGATGAAGGTCCTTGGGTTTTATTTCTGCTTGTTTTGCTTGTTGTTGTTGCTTTTTAAATTTTTTTTTTTATTCTCCCTGTGAATAAGCACTTGCTCTAAAAGTGTGCTGCATCTTTTTTGGGGTGGGTTGCTTTTTTTCCTTTCTTGATAGGCATTACATGGTACAGGGCACTGAAACTTGTAGATATTTTGTGTGTGACCATGGGTGGAAGCTGAACTTCATGAGTAATGTCTGTAAATTAAACAAGGAAGATGAAGATACAGTTTAAGTTTAATTCTAACTAAAAAGTTTTTGTTGAAATTAAATAATTAACAACATGGTGTTATTTACTTGGTAATCTTGATCATGCAAGTTCTCATGAAGTACTTCAGTGAGCAAGACAGCAGTTATTCCCTTACAGCATATGGAAATTAGATTAAAATAAATTTTTGAGATTAGCAGTTCTTTGCATTTTTTAATTAGTTTCTTGAAGGAAAAACACTTAGTTTTTATTTACTATGCATACTATGCGTAAGGATGTGTAACAGCTTTCTTGTGCACCATCCATGTTTGTATCTATCTGGCAATACTTTTAAATCAGTAAAGACTCTTGGAAGACTGAATTACTTCAAGTGCTGTGATAGAAAAAGAAATGAATGTTACATGAAAAATTTCACTTCAATACAAATATAACAATTGGTTAATTTTACACACTGAGCAGTCATTTAAATGAAATACTTTTTTTTTCTTTTATGTTTAATGATCTTGGGTATAAAATCAGATTGATGTTAAGTTTTAATATAAGTTTTACAATGTGGAAATTTGATAAAGCATTTTACACATGAATACATGAAGTATTAGGAAGTGGATGCAAATCAAGTCAAATCACTTTCTGTGTCATGGATTCATTTTCTTTCATTCCCTTGTCACAAGCTATCAGTCTATTTTGGGAATTACTTGCTTCTGACATAGAAAGGCCTGTCCTCCTTATGAATTTGAATACCCACTCCCACTTCAGTAAGCTTTTGGAATCACTGAGTAGCTAGAAAATTAGTTTCTGATACGTGACTGAGTGTTTATGTAATGTTCATAACTACTTTTAGAGGAGTGCTGTTAACAAAAGAGTAAAATGTGAAGATAGAGTGCCAACTAGCCATACTTTTTTCCTGACGTTGTTTCTGCAAGATTTGGAAGGACTAGAGTTAGGGTTATTCTGTTTCTTTTTGCTATTTATAATAAGAGGAAGTTATTAAGTAATGTGAATAGTAAAGTTTTATACAGATACATACAGTCTGTAGGCAGTATAAGCAATACAGTATAGTGACACTCAATATTTAGCAGAGAAGTACTGGGGCTACCAGAACATCTGCAGTCTGATTTTTAGTCTGTGCAAGGGGAAGCCTTTCATGTTATGGTAACACTAGCTATCTTGGATATGTGATTAAATTCCTGCTGGTCATTTTGCAATGAAAAATGGATTAAAAAAATTAAATGAAACCTACTTTGAAATAATCATTCCCACCATTAAAAAAGTACTTTATTTCACCCACACCATCATATGTGTCTTTTGGAAAATTTGTAATCAAAGAGAATGACTTTCAAATTACTTTTACTTATTTCTGGCCTCTTTCCTTCTTAATACAGCAATAGATATAATGTTGATTTTTAGTTTGTTACTGAATAGATAATGTTACAAAAATTGAATTAACTGCTGAATTGTGTTCAGCCACTATTTATCACTATAGACAATATAAATGACTATAGTGATGCTATAGACAATGTAGTGTTTTGAAATGGATGAGTTAATTCACAGAATAGTGGTTGATTTGCTGTGTTTATTTGAACTGTTCAATTCCTGGTCAATATGTGTCAAAGCCTTTGATTTACAGATTCAGGCCACTCCCATGTTTTCTTTCAAATTCTTCCTCAAATTTAACATTTGATGGTTGCTAGGCATAGATGGCTGGCAATGATATTTCTTAAGGTTCAGGTTTATGTTTGGGGTTACTTTTAAGTTGGCAACTCTCAACTGTCTGTCTACCCTTAGGCACTTTTCTAGGGAAACTTGTGTTTCTTACAGTGTATTCTTCCTACTGCTGTATCTGTACCATCCAGTCAAACTTCAGTGAGGTGCAGCCACTAAAAATTAGTGGTGATGGCCTTGTATTATTAGTTTATACATGACATAATATAAACTGTTATTTTAATCACAAGGGCTACTGCAGTATAAATAACTGAAAAATGACACTACTTCTGATAGGCTGTCAGTAGCAGCTGTTTAAACTGGAATCAGTAATTGTAATATCAATAAAAAGACTAAATTGTTTTAAATTTAGAGCATGCAGTTGGAAAGAACAGTGAAATTCCTTGGAGTCTTAAGCATATTTCCACATGTTCTACATAGCTGCATTGTAAGTCAATGGCATACAGACTGCTGGGTTGAGTTAACGTGGACAGTGGCCACGCTTATTTTGTATGGATTTTTTTCACTCATAGCCTGTATGCCTAGTGATTGATAAAGAGTGTCAAAAGCAGCATTACATGGTGATGGATCTGCAGTATGTAACATGAATAGCCAGCACTATTCCTGTTGTCAAAGCTAGCAAAATATATATTAATAGTTGGGAAACAATAGTAAGAACTTTGTTGCTACTGGTACCTTTTGGCTTATTTGTCTTTAATATGCTTTTATATTACAGTTTTAAAAATATCTTAAAAATACTGACTTGAAGGTAGAAACAGCTGCCAATTGCAGAGCTCTGCTGTGAAGGATGGTGTGTGGAGTTGAGTACACCCTGAAACAGCTGTGTTAACTGCTGGCTCAGCCAACACCTGTGTGCATCTGGTTTTGCCTTTATCATTAAGTGCAGAATTGAAGATGGTCTGAGGGACCAGCCATTCTTTAGTTCTGGATTGACTGCTGTAGTTTCATTTTAACTAGACTTTTGGCAGCATAGCAAGAAGAATTAAAGTGTATGTGTATTGGTACATTTGTATACTGAGCTGCATTTGACATTTTCCTCTCTTAGGAATGTTAGGATCTTGTCCTTTTTCAGTTGGTGTATTTACAGTTTTCTAGTCTATGATATCACATAAAGACAGAGGGAATTACAGTTGATAAGATATGTATACCAAATTCACCAACTTTCAGTCCACCTAAATTTGCTTAAATCTCTGCCCCTGCAACTGGAAATTTTGTTGGTCTTGGCAGGGACTGTAGTGTGGCCAGACCTATAACTGACTTCATGCTATTAATGTTAAAAATTGCCTGAGGTATTAGAAAGGTGGAAAGTCACTTCCCTTTGTATGAACTAGATTTAGCGTTAATGAATCTTGGTCTAACAGATAGTTTCGGTAGCTACTTTCTGTTGGGATGTCTTCCTCAGCTTACTTGGTAGTTAACGCTTGTAAAATCACTGGCCACTATTCAGAAAGATTTCAGGAAAGAATTATTTGGCAAGTTAAGTTCACTTTCTATAAATGAAGCAATCTAACATTTTCTTGGTTTTTTTTCTTAAAATGTTTGAATTTTGCACATAAAATATGGTTCAGGGGACAAAATATGTTCATAACTCTGCTATAATGGCTAAAACCTGAGCCATAAGCTTTTGAAAATATCTTTTTACTCACCTTTTCTATGAATTTGATCAGTGTGTTAGCCAAATTTTGACGTCTGCTGGGCCTGGATTGAGACTCAGTTTGTTCTAGATAACTCGGTTTATTCTTACTCTGTTACTGATATTTTTCTAGTTGGTGGAATTGAGAGCAACAAAGAGGCTTTAAAATGTGCTGTGAGTTCTTTTTCAGATAGTTCACAAAAGAGATTGAGGAAGAAGCAGGAGATCAATTTACATGTGAAGTTTTGAGAACAGAAAGATAAGGAGAGAAGGAGTGAGGAGTGGATGTTTTGGATCCTAGTGATGAAACCACAGCAAAATGCCCAGTGCCCATTAGACAATATCCATCTAAACAATCTTTGAGTCTCTACATCCTTCTTCTGCATACCAGAACTTGCAAAGCCTTAGATGAACATCGTCTGTCTCGGTGGCTTGACAACAGAAGATAAGAACAACCTGCTGTGTGATAATCTTCTAATATAAAACACAGAATAGAGGTCTACCTTTTGGACCTAAGTTGTCTGGATCTGCTGGTGAAAGAGGGTATTGAATTTAGAGAAGAGTAATTGTGGTTTGACCAGATATTTCTGAATTTTGCTTTCCTGGTTTTTTTTTCTTCAACCTTATTTACTCTTACTGTGCCTTGTTAGAAAGAAGGTAAGTGTGCTATGAAGTCACATATGTAAAAGCTACAAGGTGTCAAAATTATTTGTGTAGACCTACGTTAAGTTCTTATAATTGATTTGTAAATGAGATGTATTTACTATTTCTGAAGTGTATTTAAAAAGTATGAAATACTGTTTCTTATAAACTTAAATATGTATGAATTTCACGTTTTGCTTTGGAATTTGACATATTTAAGCCATTTTTGGTTTAAACACGTTTTTGACAGGAAGAATGTATTAGTAGAAAGACTTCACCCTTAGTTTTAATTTATTTCTATACACTGTTAGGCTTTTAAAACAGATCTCAGGCACGCTTTTGACTAGAGTTTCATTAATTAAGTACTTTAATATGGAGAGTGAAGTGTGCATTCTAGATATCAAGTCTGGGAAAAAAGTGAAAGTGTATGAAGATAAATAGGAGCTGTTTAGATCCTTAGACTGTACAAATACACTGTTATCCCTCACATGACCTGAAGATTTCTAGTGCTTTCTTTCCTAACCCACAGTAGTTTACTTAGACACTAGAAATACAACAGCAAGGTATACTGTGTATCTCTGTCTTGTCAGCATTTAAAACAAAAGCCTACCAAAAATAGAAATAAGGACGTTGCCTGAAACTGTCTTAACTTTTAAAAGCCAGTCTTATTACTAGAAATGGGCAGAGACCATTAGAAAAGGAGGTGTCCTTTCTGAATGAGNAAAGTATGAAATACTGTTTCTTATAAACTTAAATATGTATGAATTTCACGTTTTGCTTTGGAATTTGACATATTTAAGCCATTTTTGGTTTAAACACGTTTTTGACAGGAAGAATGTATTAGTAGAAAGACTTCACCCTTAGTTTTAATTTATTTCTATACACTGTTAGGCTTTTAAAACAGATCTCAGGCACGCTTTTGACTAGAGTTTCATTAATTAAGTACTTTAATATGGAGAGTGAAGTGTGCATTCTAGATATCAAGTCTGGGAAAAAAGTGAAAGTGTATGAAGATAAATAGGAGCTGTTTAGATCCTTAGACTGTACAAATACACTGTTATCCCTCACATGACCTGAAGATTTCTAGTGCTTTCTTTCCTAACCCACAGTAGTTTACTTAGACACTAGAAATACAACAGCAAGGTATACTGTGTATCTCTGTCTTGTCAGCATTTAAAACAAAAGCCTACCAAAAATAGAAATAAGGACGTTGCCTGAAACTGTCTTAACTTTTAAAAGCCAGTCTTATTACTAGAAATGGGCAGAGACCATTAGAAAAGGAGGTGTCCTTTCTGAATGAGCAAACTTGCTAGCAGTGTAACAGAAACTGATGATCTGATGAGCAGTTAACTGAATTTGCCGGGCTAATGATATAAAAAACCTTAATCAGGTTGCGGGGTAGATATTAACATGAACTTTCTGTTAATTAATTTTTTGTGAAGCTGAGAAGCTTCTGAGTCTGAGCTTCTATGCCTGAGTCTGTAATATGTATAATATAATACA
>VYZQ01063192.1:20620-33271 GCA_013400655.1 Mystacornis crossleyi
ATGCTCCAGCACTTCGATATCTTTCTTACAGTGAGGGACCCAAAACTGAATACAGGAATTGAGGCATGGCTTCACTGGTGCCCAGTACAGGGGGACAATCACTGCCCTGGTCCTGCTGGCCACACTCTTGCTGATACAGGCCAGGATACAGGTTTCTCTTGCATCACACAAGACTAAACTCTAGTCAATTGACTGAATTGCTGTGATTTGTAATGCTTAAGACACATGCCACTCAGCTTTTAATTTGTGAGGACATGTAGTTTGGCTTTTGAATTTATATATTTTAATACTTTTCTGCTGCTCTGTAAATGGGGATAATCAGCAAATCATACCATGCTAGAGATACATTATACATCAAGTCATAAAAATAATTCTTTTTGTATAGGTCACAGAGAAAGGGGATTTTAGAGTTTTTTACTTTGGAATCTGTTCTGCTCTTCAGTGGTTTTAGTTTAAATTTCTGTCTTTCTAACTGACAATTGCTCTGTTTAAAATTAGTTGGGTATTATTAGTTGGTTGTTCAGCCTGAGGGAGAGGAGGCTACAGGGAGACCTTATAAGACCTTCCAGTACCTAAAGGGGGCTACAAAAGGGCTGGAGAGGGACTTTTACAAGGTTGTGGGGTGAAAGGACAAGGGGGAATGGGTTTGAATTGAAAAGGGTTATATTTAGCTTAGATGTAAGGCAGAAGTTCTTTACTGTGAGGGTGGTGAGGCACTGGCACAGGTTTTCCAGAGGAGTTGTGGATGCCCCATTCCTGGAAGTGTTCAAGGCCAAGCTGAATGGGGCTCTGAGCAACCTGGTCCGGTGGAAGGTGTCCCTGTCCATGGCAGAGAGGTTGGAACTAGATGATCTTTAAGGTCCCTTCTGGCCCAAATCATTCTATGATTTATGATCATTAGTCCAGAAATATAATGTAAAAATTGTTAATTGTTAGCAATTTTTTTAATGGAAAGCATTCCCAAAAGTGAAAGCATATCACTATTAGTTTTATGTAAATCTAGTGAATATTGCTACAAGAAAGGCTTACTCTGTTAGCTGCTCTTTAGAAACAAACCAGTCTATTAGTTCATGCTGATTTATTGCACGGATTTCTGTCTAAATATCTACTGATGTGCATCAGTCTGGAGGATTTATCATGGAATTTAATTTTTCATGGTGATGAAGCTCTCTGCTGAAGAGAATATTTATCTTGCCAGATAACTTGGACTTAGGTGTCCTGGTCGATGAGTTCATGCATTTATGGCCACTTTGCATTTAAACAAGTGTGTTTACACTACTCTGTTTTATTTATCTTAATTTTAATTTTGTAATATTTTTAACTCATTCTTTTTCCCGTTGTTCTCTTTTCTTCCTATTTGGCCTTTTTTTCTGATGAGCATACTACTTCTGAGCTACTGACACAGAAAAATGCTGAGAACACTGCAGAAATAATTATATGCCCTGCAGAGATGAAACAGATTTTAAATTGATTAAACAACTTACAGGTATGGCTCCCTGGAGACAAAGCAACTGATAGCTCCTTGCTTGTTGAGACCTCCAAGTTAAATTTTTGAGGTCAAGGGATAAATGTGTAAAGCAGCCTTTCTTCTAATCGTTGTGGATTTCAACTGAAGTCCTTCAACAAGAAAGATGAAAAATATTCTCATTTAAAAATCTAAAATTATATTCCTATTTTTGTATCACTTAGGCTGGTAACAAGATTCCAGCTGTCTGCAGTGTCTCTGTTCTGTTTGTTAAGTTTGTTAAGTGTTAAAGACACTTTCGAAATGCAAGGCAACATTGTGGTTAGTTTTCCATATATACTTCACAACAGTCCCTGGAAAGGAAGTAGTTTTGTGTATTTCCTAAGTCCACAAAGAGCTGTCTTTTAACAACTGTTTTGCAACTGATAAAAATTAGCCTCTTTCTATTTTTACAAACACTACTTTAAAGAAAGGAATGCAGTGCTATAGCAAAATCCATAAAGGAGGATTTGTAATTAGATAAAACCCTTTTGAGGAAAAGCGTGCCTCTCCTCAGTTTTGTATCAGCTGCAAAGTGACGGTCGCAGGATATGGCTGCTCTTGAAACAGCTTCCTTGTGCTTTGAAATATAGAGTGGAATGACTGTTATGCTCTACAAAGTTGAGAAACATGAAAAAGTAGACTAAACACTAATTTTACCTTCTGTGACTGCAATGAAACCAACTGGTATTTAATGCTTCAAATTAATTTTGGTAATTTTGATGAGAGACATACTAGACTACTCATATTTCTTGGCTTTGAGTGTAAAAGTAAGTTTTGAGCCCTCAGTGAGGGCAGAACGAAAAGCTGTTGTTGATTTGATTTTAACTAATGTATTTGTGTTCCATTCTATCGCAAAGACTTCCTATGCAGGGCTAGCTCCGTGTATGGAAATATTGCAGTTTCTTTTTTACGTGAAGTAATTTAGCTTTAACAGTAATGTAAAAAAGGAATAACAAGCATATTTCTCTGCTCTTACTCTCTTTAGGCTCAAAATGCAGATTACATTAAAAATATGTTTTGAAGAACACCTGTCTGAGTGTATATATCTGTTTTCTTTAGGGTACTGCAGTACTGGTTGGTAAACTACTTTTCCTGTTGAGTAGCTAAATGTGAATGCTGCAGCTTCGACCTTCATGTTATTAAGAATTGTACCTTGAGCGAAAGGTCATGTTTCATGCTCTTCCTTTCTGTGAAATGGGGGTCTGGCAAAGCCTTTAAATTTTGGTGGTGGGTAATAATAAATAAAAGGCTTAAACTGGATGATACAGGAGAAATGATTTTCCAACTTTCTAGAAAAAGTAATTAATCATACTATTAACTGGGTCGCAACAGTAGTTTCAGTTTGTGACCTGAAAGTAGATAGCAGTGCCTTGTAAGAAGTAAGCAGCAGACAGTTTTCAAGAAAGTTGGACAAATTAGTTTCTTCTTCAAGCTTTTGAAGGATCTTCTGTATTCAACGAACAATTTGAAAAATAGAGGAATAGAATAATTCAAGAGTGAGAGAAGCAGAAGGTCCTTATTACAGGCAGCTAGAGAGCTGAAGAACTCGAATAACATTGCCATTGTAATTTCAAAATACCTTTGTAGTTAGGCACAGTAGTCATAGTCCAGCCTGTAAGGAAGTGTACATTTCAGAGAGTTGGAACTTTAGATTAGACCTGATCAGTAACAACAGGATCAAAAAATATAAGGTCCTGGATGAGGAAAACTGCTCCAGAGCTTTCACACTAAGATAATTGTCACACAGATGGCTTTAGTGAATCGAACGTAGATTCTCTTAATTAGGAAAGGGGAAAACTGGAAAGGATCATTTACATCGTTATTTATCCCTCTGCAGTTGCAGGTGATGAAAGATGGCTGCTGTAACCTAAGCTGTATAATCATGCAAAAATGCTTCTTGGCAGTGGCAAATGCTGGCTGTCGGTTGAAGACCAAATCTCACCATAAAAAGTAGCGCAAGATTAGGATAAAAGAGACCAAGTGTGAGGTGTGTTAGGCAGTACTTCTGTTTGTTTCACATGTAATATCCAGAGGGCCAAATGCCATCCACAGTGAACAGCAGAAGGCCTTTCTCCCTCACACGAAAGTCTTACCTTGCAGTTATCTCCAGCGTTCAGAAAAATTGAGAAGAGGCTATACTCAGAAGTTATGGACAACAGTTTTATGCACACAGGGGAAAAAAATAATTGCTTTCGGATTCATGTAAGTGCCTGTCAGAAGCCAGTGAGTGTAAGGCAATGTAAATTATGAAAATGGCAACCATGTCTCCCATCAGATCATAAGACATGATTGTGAGACATGATCTGGATTCCTCCCTGAAGTTCAAGGGTTGGTTCTATAATATCTCCTGAAGATTATCAAGTCATAAATTGATAGGTTTATGACTTGATAATCTTAGGTTATTTGGAACTCCCGTCTATCAGTAATTAGAAACCTAATTCCCCTTTGAAATACACATTTTCATAGCTTTATATGTGTGATCTTCTCATAGTTTCAGCACTTGTCTGTCCTTCAGAGAGAGTTGTCCTCTCTCAGGCTTCACGTGGTTAGGCTAAACCAACCAACCAAAAGAACCCCCAGCTGTAAGAATGAGCAAAAACCAGAATAATCCAGAGTCAAGTAAGCTGACAGAATGGTTTGGTTTTCCCTTTTCCCCTCTCTTGATTGTATGCTACCAAAAAACTCCCAGGATCCACTGATTTGCTAAACACTTTTTGCTGCTGAACCTGCGATTTAAATTGCCAATTCTTTCCTTTTATACAATGGGAGGGATTTTTTACAGTAAACAGTTGATTGTTTTCAGATTCTGTAGCTTGTGTTGTCCTATTCTAATATTTCAGGTGCCTGGATGTCTTTTTGTTCCGTTCATACACAGCATTATCTTAACTAGAATGTGAGGCAAAATGTTCAGTGAATGAGCCAGACTTGGATTACTTTTTATTTCCATCCCACAGTTTCAAAATAGTGAACTGCTTTTTTCTCCTTTTCTTTGTTTTTGCATGTGTGCCACCAGGCTTTCACTGTACTTTTATTGGCCTCTGTAAGGTGGGGTCCTCCTAAGATGACTGCTCTTTCTGGTTTTCTGGCTAAGGGAAACACATCTTCTGCTTTATCATGCTTTGTTTTCCCATAGTGCATGAAGTGGAAACTTCAGAGAGTTAAAAACCAAAAGAAACAAGTAAAAAATCTCAAAAAGAAAACCCAACAAAAGAGCACCCAAACAACCAAAAAACAACAAATAGAAAATTGCCAGCAAAACCCTCAAAACCAAACCAGAAAACAGCACCTACTGTAAAATAACAAAATAAGCTCTGTGAGGCTGTGCGAGTTGCTACATGAGGAGCATGGGTGGCTTACTTCCAGTCCCACCGTGCAGTAACTTTAGGGCCAGAGGGCAGATAGTTCTGTGGGAGGCTGGTCTGTGCTGGGTGCACCCACCCCAGCACTGCTCTTCTGATCCAGAATGTGCTTTCCTAGTGAGTTTCCCCACTGTCCATACTTTGTTTGGGTTTGTATCACTGAATTGTCTTAACGCACAACCTGTGTTACTTTTTTAATGCACCTGAGCTTAACGAAGTGCTCCAAAAGCTCACCTAACAGGCTTTAACCACTAATGGGTGTCCAGTTCTTGGGAGCAGACTGTAAGTTGTTCCAAAATAACCCCTTTATCTTCTCCCATTCCTCCTCCATTCTCACGGAGTGTCACAGACTTTTGATCCTTGGCATCAAGTCCTCCATGCTACAGATCTCTTTTCTAATACGAGTGTAACCATAGTTTTCAGTTTCTCCTCTGATGTTAAACGTAAGTTGACACATACACTGGCTGGATTTTTGTCTAACTTGTAGGTGATTACTGCCTATCCAGCATAACATCCCATACCCATGTGCTGCTTTGAGCTGGGTCATGAAAATGAGATAATGTAGTTACAAAGGTGGATCTACCACATCATTTACTGTTGGAAAATGAGTCATCTGCGTCGCATGCATCGCTGATACTTCCTCCTCACAGGATGACTGACCTTAGTACAAAGTGCTGTGCTGATGTGTTGTAAAGAAACATTTGCTCCATTATACAAAAGCAGAAACGACAGCACAGACTCAGTGACTTCAAATGACCATAGGAAGTATGGGCTCTAGCAAGGAACAGGTTTCAGATCATCTGGCTCCAGGGACTTTAATTTTGAGACTCTTTGCTCCAGGTATGGTTTGACATTGGCAATTCCATAAATGAAGGTTCTGCTATAAAACAAAACAAAACCACCAAGAATTTCTTAGGGAAATCAGGCTAATGTTATTGCACAGTTTTAATGTATGTGTCTTACCCTTCCTCTCCCTAATTTTTGAACGTTACGCCAGTTTAATAAACTCAACAGAAACAGAGCAGCTTATGTGTGTCTGTAACTTCCTTGAGAACACCAGTGAGCAGATGGCAGAGTCTGTACTAACAGTTCCCACTGAAGAAGACGATTTGGCAGGAACTTGACTCTTATTAGGCATGAGAAAATCCACACAGGAGTTAAAATACTAAGGACCATGAAAAAATCTTTGATCACAGCCCAGACTTTACTAGACAGCAGCAGATCTGGTCACTGTTCAGGATGTGCCATCCTTGCATTACATCATATGCAGTCCCTGCACCTGTTCATCAAGGTGGTAGCATCTGACCAACAGATTATCCTGGTTTGTACAGTCTAATCTCCCTCATTAGGCACTCAGTGGCCTGAGTTTGATGTAATGGCACAGAATGTAAATGAAAATTGGCCCAGCTACACAAAAATGAGAAACTCTAGGACCTTCTGTGGCTGTGTACTGACTATTACTATACATGCCAAAATGGTCTGAAGTTAATTCTGTTGAGTAGTTATTATTGCCTGCTAAGAAGGTTGGAAGAAACCATGACTCCCAGTTCATCTGTAAGAGTTCTGACCTTGTTTGCATCATGATTTCTGTTGAGCTTGCTACACGTAATGAGCAAGACCAAACTCCATGATCACCCTTTTTCAAAATCCTTCATTTCAGTTCTCAAATATGGAAACTGTTGTATTAAAAAGCTCAAAGTGACCTGAAATCTGTAAGAGGAAACACATATCTGGTGAAGAACTGTTCTGGGGAAAAAGGGATCTGGCACTTCTGCCCAGTGATGTCTTCTCTCCGCCGAGCCTCCAGTGGAGATTTTTGGGAGATCCCTGCTTCTGACCATGCCTTGGCTTAATTTTCCAGCTCTCATGAATTCATTGTTGCAGCAGTGTTTCTCCAGCTGTAGTGCCTTGTCCTCATGCCCCTTTGAATGCTGCAGTGCATGGTGACTGCCCTTGCTCTGGGCTGCCACTGGGACCCAGCTGCAGAACCAGTCAGCCCTTCTGTGACAGCGATGCCTGGGAAAGTCCAGTGCAGGTGGTATGCAATCGCAGCTATTTAAAAATAAAAACCAAAACTAAATGCTCAGATTTCCCTCCATCCTTTGTGACCCTTTCTAGATGTGCTATCATTGCTTATCATCATCATCATCATCATCATCATCATCATCATCATCATCATCATCATCATCATCATCATCATCATCATCATCATCATTGTGTTCTCTGCTGCCTCCCTTTATTGTTCCCAGTTGCTTTGCGGAGCTTCTTACCTCCCACTGTTCCCCTGCTGCCATTGTGGCTGAGTCAAGCCTGCACTGAAATGGGAAATGCTTGGGGAGATTTGGCGCTTGCTATGCCTTAGGCAGCTCGTGCTGTTTCTAAGCTGTGTCAGTTGGGAAGCGGAAAGGCTGGAAGAAATGCAGGATTCAGCTTGCTTGTCCTTTCTTTATCTGCCTGGTGAGGGTGCTTAGCCTCCTGTCATGGTTTCACCCCAGCCAGCAGCCAAGCCCCAGACAGCCGCTTGCTCACTCCCCCACCAGCGGGATCGAGGAGAGAACTGGAAGGATAAAAGACAAACAAAACCAAACCCCAAACTNACCCATGGGTTGAGATAAAGACGGGTTAATAGGGAAAGCAAAAGCCACACATGCAAGCAAAACAAAACAAAGAATTAATTCACTACTTCCCATGGGCAGGCAGGTGTTCAGCCAGCTCCAGGAGAGCAGGGCCCCATCACGTGCAATGGTGACTTGGGAGGATAAACACCATTACTCCTAATGTCCACCCCCTTCCTCCTTCTCCCCAGCTTTATGTACTGGTCATATGGTCTGGAATATCCCTTTGGTCAGCTGGAGTCACCTGTCCCAGCTGTGTCTCCTCCCAACCTCCCATACGTCCCCAACTTCCTCATTAGTGTGGAAGTACACAAAGCAGAAAAGGCCTTGGCTCTGTGTAAGCCCTGCTCAGCAGTAACAAACACAACTCTATATTATCAGCTCTGTTCAGCACAAATCCAAAACACAGCCCCATACTAGCCACTAGAAAACTACCCCAGCTGAAACCAGCACACCTCCTCATTAATATGAAATGTGGGGCTCTGTTAATCACACTGCACAGTGAGTTTTTTTTCACATGATGTTGCAGATGTACTCTGCGAGGATTGCTGGTGTAAGCTGTTAAAGATTACATAAGCAGATCTCATCCTGGAGTCTGTAATAACTGGATTTCCTCCTATGCAGAAGGTACTGGAAAGCTTTGTGCCTGTTTATACACCTGTTCTGCTTCCTAACTTGCTGATTTTTTGCTCTTGAAAATCTGCCTTAAAAAAGTGTTGTTCTCTCAGTGTCTTTCCAGATCCCACTACTTTATCCACTGGGTTCCTGCTTTATGACCTTCTCTGCCTTAGAAATATGTGGTAGTATTAGGTTTGTGACATTTCATGTGTTTCTTCTGAAGATATTTATTGACTGCAAAAGGGGAAAGTGCATTAAAATTGCCTCTTATGGAGTGTTCATCTGGTTCTGTCCTGCCATTAACAAGGCAAGGGTCATCTACTTCAGAGGACAAGATCTAGTAGACTAAAAAAATTTTAAATTGGTGATAATGAAAAATGGTAAATTCCTACTGTAGAAACGTGTTTTAGGAACCTGAATTGAATATGGAACTGTTTTCTGAAATCCATGAAGGGAAAAATAAAAGGAAGCTGGACATACCTCTAGGAAATGAAAAACCAAGCATGTTATGCTCCTGGTGGAACTGGAGAAGCAAGTGGATTCACTTCTGGCCCTGTTTGCACTCAGGCTGCTGATAACTTAGATAATTAGACCTTCCTGTACTTAAAGCAAATAATGCTAAATGCCCAGACCTGGCTGAAGGCTTCTTGGCAAAGTAGGCAAAAGAAAATCTAATCTTGCACTGACAGAGGATTGTGTTTTGCAGCAGAAGAGGAAGAAAGGCCAGAAAGTCTTACAGAAAGAGGAAGATGTAGCGGCCAGTTGGACTTTACCAGGCTATGTGTAACTTAGAGGTAACACAGAGGGATGTGTGTCAACCCCTGCATTCTCCAGCTCCTCACAGCAGTCTTTCCTTTCCATCTTGCATCATGGGCAAAGGTTTGAGCTCATTCCTGTTGCAGCAAGTGTGAGGGATGAGGCTGAAGAACGCACATTCTGCTCTTGCTCTGGCAGCCAGCAGTGATGCAACAGGGATAGCGATGGCTGCTGCTAGAAGTCCCTTCCACTGAAAAGTTCACTGAACACAGCAGCTGGTCCTCAGTTCTCCAGAACAGAGAGAAGTGAAGGAGTTGATCTAGGCAGCCCCCTTCTTTGAATTGCGCTGTGATCTGGAGCTGTGTGACATAACCAGTCAAGGTGTGTGAACATACTGCTCTAAAAGCAGTATGAAGAAAAGGTGGGGCAGTATCACTCTTTCCTAATAAATCCTCACACCCTGCTTTATTCAGTGTGACATTGATCTTACACTGGCAGAAAACAGCCAAGAAGAAAAATGAAAGAAGGACATGCAGCTACTGCAAAGCTAATCTGATTTAGCAGGCAATAGTAAATTTTATTAGGGGCGTGAGAAGGTGCTGGAACACTCAGTGAGAAAATGGAGTATTGCTACTGTACTAATAGTGCATGGCACTAGACACAGAGCACTACAGAGAGAAGAGGGTCTGTGCCCACATATTGTGAACAGCCAGGCTTGAAAACTGAAATATCACCTCAGTAATTTTAGCAAGGTTTGATCCCAGAAAAAGAAACATAAGTAGAATATAGCTTTATGTCTTTTCTAAGCAGTTAAGATTTTGTGCGTAGTCATAGAACCATTCTTTGACATGATGCTAAAAATTCCCTAAATTTCCACTGTGATTGATGCAAAGTGATTGCAGTGTCTTCTGTAAAGGACTTCTCAGCAAGAAGCACTTTACCTTCTAGGCAAAGTTGTCTACGTAGTCAACTGTTCAGCAATCTGCTCAGCTGAAAAAACAATTTTGAAATGAGGAAGTACTCTACAAAACACAGAGACAGAAATGTTCTAAGCATTGTGTAAAAGCATTCAAAACCTAAAAACCCCTCAGTCCTGAATAAGTTCTTGTTCAGAAGAGAAATTTCAGAAGGTAGGTAGAAATGTACAGATTTTCTTTAATACAGGAAATCTGTCTATTCACAGCTAAAACAACATTTGTTTTATCTGTAAAAGTTAGATAAAGACCTCTCATAGAAAAAGATTAAGTAATGTTATCTAGATATTTTATTATATGTTCTCTGGAAGACGGCTGATGATGCTTCTTCCAAGAAGAACTTACTTTTATTCAAATCGGTGAAATGATTTGCTTTCATACAGAAGTGGGATTTTTAGTTAATCAAGGGTATCAGAAAGACTTACAGATCAAACAATTTCACAGAATTTTTAGTCCTCATTTCCTTCCTGAGTATTTGAACCATGCACACTGCTGAAAGGTGTCTTGAAACTCCTGGACTTAGCACCTAGGTTGAGCACCTGTGTGATGAACAACAGGGTGAAAGAGGGTCAGACTTTCCATCCTTGTTAACCAGGCAAGGCCCAGCAAGCATACCAGCATTACATCAATGTATGTGTGTGTAGTTCATGGCATAAATATGTATGTGCATGTGTAGCAAAACACTGAGTTCATTGGCATGCACCTACTTAGAAACAGAGAGCTGTGAACCTTCTTTAGTCATTAACTGTGCTTTTTATGTTTCTCTTCATTTGACCGAAGTAGCAAAGACAGAGCAGGGTGACTTGTTCTTGAGGCCAGTGCAGAGGTACTGGATAGCAAAACTGAGGCATTAAGAAAACCACAAGTGTTAACAATCATTGGTCTATGGCTTTTGTGGCTTGATATTATACTGGCCTTGGGAAAAACATGCACTTGGGCAAAGCACTGAGCAGAACACTAATTTTTGTAGATACTACCATATTCTGTGTACTTAATGGCATATGATGCAACTGCATGTCTGGATAAGGAGACACTATTTTTTCTGATTTGGTTAGAAAAATGTGAGACAATCTAGTGTAGAAGGGAAAAGAAATCCCAAACTGCCTTTGTTTCCTTTTGTGCTATGAGCTCTTCACAATCAATTGCAAGCCTCCCCATATACTTTTGCCCTGATGCCTCTGCAGGTATCTCTTGGATTAAATCTGGCAGGTATTCACAAAACATCTCCATTGAGGCTGCTTATTGAATGGAAGGAGGAAGAAGGGTGTTTTCCAGTATTGATAAAACTAAGATGTTTTTAAGAGGAACACCTACAGACTCAAGTTCTGTAGGATTTATTTTTCTTACAGTCTTTTTGTTACTTGTTTTTTTTTTTCTTTCTCCAAATGGAGTTACTGCAAGTAAAAGAGAGCTGCAACAAAACAACTGTGTTTTACCTCAAAATGGTCATACTGTCTGCAAAGTGGAAATGCTGTTTGCTTAAGTATCTCGCTTGCAAAACTATTTAACTAGGAACTTGTCTGGTTCTACACAGACATGAAGATTAGCAATATCTTTGTCTTGTCTGCAGTGTCTGAGAGAGGTCAAAAACAGATGAAGTAATTCTTTATCATGCCAAGTAAGATGCTACAATAGAGAGAGCATCATTCACCTGGCATTTATCTCAGTGTGTAATTGCTATTGCCAAAGTATATCCCTAGCTGTGGTTTGTGCTGCAGAACACGTACTGGGAAGAGGCATGTCTGAAACAGTGCAAATTGCAAGTGTGAATTATCAACAGCAGGAAAGAACAGAGGCAGCAGGTTGCAGAAGTCACACCTGTCCCTTTTGGTCCCTCCCTAACTCCTGATCTGTGTGTTTTAAAATCAAATAAAGAATGTTGTTTGTGGCTGTGATGCTAGCACTAAGGAGTGAACCAGTGGTAGAGTTCTCATGTTCTCATGTCTCTGAAGCTTTGGCGTTTGGAAATTGTTTTGCAGCCTTCTCTCCAGGATGATGATGGTGAAAGCTAACAATGATACACAGCATTATTAGCTGTGCAAATACCAGCTGAAGCTCCTAGGAAAGACAAAGAAATGTCAAGATTATTAATAGTGTTGCCCTGGCTCCCAAGACTTAGTGAAACTTAGGACGTTGCCATCACACTCCTAGTTTTTCCTGATTCCTGCTGCTTCCTTCCTGGTGTTGTGAGCATGCCCATATGCAGTTGCCGCAGCAGTCCGTACTTGGCTCACATGCAGTCCCTCTACAGTATTTCTTCAGACTTCCTTCAGCTTGCACCATTAAAGATGAGCTACGAGGGTAACATCTCCCGTGGAAGGGTAACACCTCCTGTGGAAGGGTACTTGGGCTGCTTTCGCCTTCCCTTCTGAAACAAGATCATTGGTTTGCTGGTGGCAATGTGGTCATGCAGCTAAAATAACCATTTTGCTGCCCTTTGAGATTGAGAGTCTTCTCTGCGAGGAAGTCCAAGTTGTATTAAGGTCTTGCCAACACAGGAGGTTTGTGCCATCAAAACATTCATGCATATAAAGCACTACCTTGGCAGGCTGCTGGGACTCTCCCTGTCCTCCAGGAATTCAAGATAATTCTTAATGTTTCAAGGCACTCTGGAATCAAATTTTATAGATTTTGGCAACTAGAATACAAACAGCATTCAAAACTGTAACTGCTAAAGGGCAGAGGAGGAAAGATGTGCAGTGCATTAGCAGAACGGAGTCCTTCTGTCTTCCACTGGTGAGATTCAGGCACCATAAATCAGAGAGGGACCTTTGTGGTAGCTGTTTGGCACAGGTCTCCTGGAAAGTTAAAAAAATCCCAAA
>VYZQ01063192.1:35046-61214 GCA_013400655.1 Mystacornis crossleyi
CAGGGCTGTGCATTGAAGGAAGCTGTTTGCTGTTGCAGGAGCTGAGATATTTGTAGCAAAAGGCCCAACAATTGCAGGAAAAGCGGAAGTGTAGCCTTGTGTTTAAGGGGACTGACCCCTGCCCTGGCCATTTGGATGACTCTGGCCCAGGATTTTGGTGATGAAAAGCAAGTGACTTCCACCTAAATTCTCAAAAGGCAGTAACAGCGGGCATTTCATTCTTTCCAAGTGCTTGCCTGCTTGATACCTGGTGTTGGAAACTCTCTACCTTCACAGATATAATTGAAGTAAATGGGAAAGATTTGCTCTAAATGTATAAAAATGTTTTCTGTATTCTGTTAAAAATTTTCTGTATTCTTAAAAAATCGGCTCCTTCACATTTCAAATAAGAAATCAAAAGCTTAAAAGAAAGTGTGGCACAGAGAGTTCAAGACAGCGTGTCCCAGTTCTAGACAAAATTCAGAGGATGGTCCGAATTTGAATGTCCTCTCTTNTCATGATGGTAAGTATTTCTCATAGAATCATCCAACTTCTCTGCTGCTTATTTGGAGAAAAAGACTTCTGTTTACAAGAATCAGACCAGTATATGAGGTATCTCTGCTTTTTGTCCTGTCTGGCTCAACGCACCAGTCTCTGGNGAATTCGTCAGATGAAAGTGAATGAAAAATACTATTTACTTAACAAACACACAGGAAAAGAACAATAATGCTAAATAATAAAACTCTCGCTGTGGAGAGAAACCTGGGAAGATTTTAAAGTCTTTCTGTGGGTGTGGTCTCTCTCCTCCTCTCCGGAGCTGGGTCAGCATGAGCCCCCCCGGACCTCGGTGGAAAGTTCTCCCANATTTGGAATGTTTCTCAAGCTCTAAAATTAAAGGAAGGTCACAATTAGCTATGACAGGCATGCTAAGAGATCTTTATTCATTTTCATTTTGTTAGGCTTGGGGCTTTTCATGTTTTGTGGGTGACAAGCTGAGGCAAGGACAAGATGTGAGCATGGATATCAATGACTCTTAAGTTTCCATCCTTTTGGTGCCATTCACTCTGTTGTTACAGATACCTGAAGCCTTATTACAGAAATCTATTCCTCATTTAGTATCTACTCACGTTTCAGCTAATTTTGGAGTTGAGTTTAAGGAGAAATAAGCCAAAATACTTGGACCCTTCATCTACCCCAGAGCTTGCACTGTTTGCCACACATCTCCAACCTCCACACGCAACCCCTGAGTGCACTGTGTAACCTCCAGCCATGGAATGTGAAGTATGACGTTTTCAGGACAGAACTCTTCCACTACATGAGAGGGACTTCAGTGCTCAGCCCCTGTTGTGAGTGTGTGAGGTGATCTGAGAGTGCAGGGCAGCTTGCTAGTGGGAAGCACTCTCCCTCAGATATTGCCCCCTGTCCTTGTTCACATGAAACTGAGTGGTGTATTTTGATAGGAAGTGTATGATATACCTTCAGCTTTCACCAGGGATGGACAAAGAAACAAATGTATCAGCTGCCATGTGTCTGGGGAAGGTAGTGCTTTACTGACTCATGCCTCTGCAGTTGGTCTGACGACCTGTACGTTGAAGTGTGATTTAACCAGCCCTGGTGTGAGATGAGTCAGAGAGGATTGCATACATGTTGTACGATTTCCTTATTAAAAAAGTGTTAACCAGCTGGAATATAACATCAAGCCTGTCATTTCAGGACAGAAATTTCAAGCATGCAAGAAACAGGTGTCCCCACAAAATGCTGGACCCTTCAGTAAAGGCTGCTCTTTAAATACACAAGCGAATGCATTTGTTTTGGTGGCAGGTCACTAAGCAACCTTCACTGCACCAAGAAAATACAGTCTCAGCAGTGCTTCTCAGTACAATTGGTATCTTTGGCGTTGAATCACTGTACCATGAATTAGCACTGACAGTAGCTGCGGGGCCCTGTCCACAGCAAAATACTGGGGGCAGATACCCAGCTACACCAGTGATTTCAAGTACTAATTAAAAAGCAGGTGTGCAGGTTTAGAGTAAAGTAGTAGTTGGTGTTTAAATCTCATACAGTATGGTCAATTCTTCTAGGTAGTATGAAAGTGTATGAATAGTTACGAAAGTCCATAATCAAATGTGGTCGTTTGAGCATAAAAATTACTCTTACCTGAACACCGTCAAAGAGCAAATCTTTGTTGCAAAAATTGGGAGCTACTCAATAGGCTGAAAGAGTGTTGGAGAGGGAAAAAAGGACAAGATCTTTTAGAGGTTGGGTGTATGTGAATGCATAACTCTGGGACTGAAACCCAAACAAACTAGATGGCCTCACCCAGTTGTTCCGCAGTGAACTCATCATCTTCACCTGTCATACTTAACCATGGCAGTTAGTCACATGAAATTTAGTTCAGTGAAGCAAACAAGTGGGTTATTTGTCATTGAGAATATACATCTTTTTTCAGCTTCTTGTAGGGCTTTATGTGACATGCCCCCGAAAATAAAAATCTGCATAGCTTCTGCCTCAGACATTAGAGAAGTCTCTGTGTAGATTGGGACAGGACATAGAGGACGTAGTTACAGCTTGCCTGTATCTTACAAACACCTTTATGATCTGTGAAACTTGTAGCTAGCTAATCTGTAGCTTAGTGCCAGACTGCAGGAGGAGACGCAGGAACCCTTTGCTGTCCATAGAGGAGCCACCTGCTTGGGAAACCAGTGGCTACAGCGTGCTCTGGCATGCTGTAATGCAAACCAGGGCATGCCCTTACTTTTGTGGATATAAAACTTGTCAATGCTTCTAGAAAGTGAAATAGTGAGAAGTATGAGGTCTACATAATACAAATTTCTAGCTCTCCTTTGCTGATGGGAGTGAGCTACCTCAGGGTCTGATCTGGTTTGATGCTATATGAGAAACAGAGGGAGGGAGCAAACCATAACATTGAACATTATCCTAGGAAAGCAGGTGACAAAGCATTACACATACACTAAATAGCACTTACACAGTAAAATGAACTGGCATGAGTGGGAAGTCTGTGTGTTGGGACTGATGGTATGCCCAGTCATGGTCTCATGATTTTCTTTTGTAACAGGAGGAGTGGCCTGTGTGTAATCCTTCATGCTGAATTTACGATTTCACTTCCTCTATGTCACCATTTCAGTGTTGCCATAGCATTTTAGCTTGTCTGCATTAACTAAAATATAAGTTGCTTGAGCATGGAGACATTTAAATGGGAAATATTCACTTGATGCTCCTGATTCCCTGTGGACAATGGCAAGACACAAGCCCCCAGTAAAGTGTGTGACTGATGTGAAATAAGTGTGATGCTAATCTTGTCCAAAGGTTTGTGAGAAAGCAATGGCTGTTTCGTTTCCAAAAAATACTGGTTTCAAAGGAGGTTAAAATCAGATATTAACTGGAAATGACACTGCAGTTTTATAAGAAGACTCCAGAAGGATAAATTTATTAGACAGACAGCTGTTTATCTTGCATTTGCTGCATTTCAATATTGTTTTAAGACCAGTTCCTAAAATGTATTTCTTACTGCTCACCTTGTCTTCTAGCATCACAGTCACAACTTGATGAGAAGGACTAACATTTGTGGGATGATACAAGGGAACAAAGATTATTATAATCTTCTGACAGTGCAGCTGCTTGATTATGTCACCTGCTTCTCCCTCCTACCATGATTATATTTATATGAGCTCTCTGGTTTATGGCTCTATACATTTGTTAATACCAAATATCTTAATACTGCCAACAGCCCACTTGAGTCTAATCTCTGTGGGTTGTGCTGCAGTTCATTTGTCTGGTCATGACTGAATTGATACTCATCCTCAGGAGGAAAATAATGCAACTAACAGCAACAAATAGAGAACACAGAGAGGTTTTATTTTTGCCCCCTTCTCTTTTCCCTGTCTCTCTCTCCTTTTTAAATTTCCTTAGTTTTAAAAGGGTTTGGGAACAAGGACTCACCACGGGGTGGGAAAAAGCAGAACCCCCCTTTTCCTCTGGGACAGGCACACATTGCTTATGACATGACATGGAAAGGAAACTTATCTCCCAGGCTGTCTGCCACTATAGAATGGTGGCTGAGCAGCGGCAGTGACTGAAGTGACATGGTGGAAGATGTGGATGCCTCCTGCCTGCCACCTGCTCAGCAGACAGGTCTGGTGGACCAGACTGCTCAGCCGGGGCTATTTTGAGGGAGGTTGTTTATTCTGGGGAGATGTTGATGAAAGGAACTGCTGGTGTGCTCCTCTGGCAACTAATTTGCAGTGGGAGATGCCAAGTGGCAGCAAGATCTCCACATGTGAGTCCCCTCTGATGCCTGCTGAAGTGGCTGGTGAGGTGTCAGGCTAAGCAATGTGCATATGGATACTGGCAGCACCTGTGCAATTCACAGTCTCCCGCTTCTAGAAGCAAAGGTTGTCCCCACTGCCCTCCTGGACACTTCTCAGAGAAGTGCTGACTTAATATGACATGGAGTGCTGAGGGCATGGGAGGGAACGACCCACACATTGAAAATATCATTTCTGTTCATAATTATCCTTACTGAAATACCTGAGAGGCAAAGTGGCTAACTTGCTAACACCAAGATCCATCAGCTTCTAAGAAGCTACTCAAGTCTACTAATTTCAAATGCATCTACTTATTTTTCATGTCTCAGTTTCTGCATCCCCAGGTTGGAAAAGTGAAGCACTCAGGATGCAGCAACAGCTTGTTCAACAGCTGTGCAGTGAGAGCCTCAGACATTGTAAGCTGGGCAGAGGGAAATAGTGTCAAGAGTTGTTGTTACACTTCTACCAACGGAGCTTCTGAATACAGGCACTGAAGTGTGAAGTAACAGCAGCTCAGCACAGAGCACTAGCAAGTATGGCACTGCTTTGTCACTTTTTAGAAATTAATTTAACATCTTGATGAGAAGGAAACAAGCCAACAATCCAACCAAGAACTCCCAAAGAAACTGTTTAACACCAGCTGACTGTAAACCAAAATAATTACCTCAACTAAATTAAGCAGTTTATGTTTTTAGGGGCTTCAGAATGAACAAATTAAATTGAAACTGAGGGATACATTATTGAAAGATGTTCGTTTAGCAACACTGGTTCAGTGTGAAAAAAGTATCCATTTCAGCAGAGCTGAGTGCTGGAAACTGTCCAGGAAAGTATATGCTTCTGCTGTGTTCAAGAGCAGAAGGCACCTGCTGCGAGTCAGATCAAGACAGCTGGAGCCCCTGCGCTGGCTAGGAGAGGGATGCTAAAGCTGTTGCTGAGGCTGCTCCATCACTAGGAAGCGATCAGCGAGGTCCCACTGTAAGCAGTACCAGTGCTGCCTGCTGCCTACCTGTGCTATTTTGCCGGCAGTTTGTACTCTTTGTTGCAACTTTGCCACAGGACTGAAGTGACTGAAAGCACCAGTAGGTCTGGAAAGGGATTATATTGTTAAACTGGCACTTCAAGGGAACATTGCCTAGTCTGCATACACCTGAGCCCCTCAGCTGGCTGGAAATCTATTGATTTCCAGATTGCATGTTAGGGGAAGGACTGCTTTATATTTGTCCTTTATGCTCCTGCTGTAAGCAGTTACTGCTGGTTGATGCCTGACTGAAATATGGGACCAGACTGCTCTCATGAGTTGTTCGTGTTTTACTTCATCTTTTCTTGTATTGCTGAGTGCCTGCTGCCATTCTGCAGTTCTGCCTTTTGCACCCAAGATTCTGAACCTGCCACCTGTGTGTCCTTCTGCCTGACAGCAGGGATCTGGCAGGGTCTGACCCGTGTCACTCTACATACTGCTTGCTTAAGTGCCTAAAAATGGGCTTTTTCACCCCATGTTCTTTTTTGTAAAACCACGACCAGCAAAATCCTTTGCTGGGCGTGCGCATTTTCTTCCCGCTGTACCTCTTGGAACACAGTATGCAGCTGTCTGGGTTGGCACTGAAAAGTGCTGATAACATCTGTGGATAATGAGCCTGAGAAGAGCAGTTAATGAAGATCTTGTTTCAGAGACTGTGCTTCTCTCAACCCTGGAATAGCCAGAGACATGGCGTACATGAGCACGATGTTCATTGCACAGTGCTATTTTCATCCCTTTCCCTTCTAACCACCTTTCAGCAGCTTGCTGTGTGGAACCCCCACCTCATCTTGGTCTGGTAGTGTGCAACACTGGTCTCCAAAGTGGAGGGGCATGAATTCTAGGTGGTGTGCAAGGCAACCCACTAGGGGACAGGAAGAAAATATCTTTTGTACCATTAATCAACATGATAAAATTATAATTCTAAGCCAGTGTTTACTTCAACCTTTTTTAATTTCTATTTTTATGTAGGTTTTATAATGTATGTTGTATTTAGCTCAAATATTTTTTACTGAGAGGGGTGAACAACAAAAAAAATTTGGAGGCCACAGGCTTAAAAGACATCTCAGAAGGCTGGCATCTGTCAGCTCTTCGGTTCCATGATCTAGTGTGGTTTTTCTCTCCAAATCAGTCAGCCCCACCAGGGCTATCATTTCCCTGACTGTCATCTACACAGGTATTTCAAGACTTCCGACCATGTAATTTTCAGTCCCACCTGGAGTCTGTACAAACAGTGGTGTAATTCACCAGTTCACTGGGATGAATTCGTTGCATGTCACCAGCAGAGCGGGAAGTCAAACAACTAATCTGTCAGACCTTTGAGGGCCTGAAAAAGCCAGGATGTAGAGACGTGTAATCATTCTGCACAGAAAGAGCGACTAAATCTCAAGTACCAATCTGCTGGCGGGAGATTTGGCTGGGAAATCAAAATCTGTGTTAGAAAATGATACTGACAGCAAAGTGGTAAAACCAATACAGTGCTAGAGCAGACCTGGTATACTGGCTGAGGACAGACTGTCCTCAGCCACAGGCTTGGGATGGATGTGTTCTCTCCTTTTTATTTTGTGCAGTGTGGATCCCCTTTCTTTTACATGCCATTTGTGGCAGCCTTACAGCCTTTGTGACAGCAGCTGTAGCTTGCTGAGAGGTCAGTGAGATTGATCTCATCCTCCTTAGGCTGACAGTGATTTTGGGTAGACGGTTTAGACCCTACAGCAATTCTCCCCTGGTGAGTGCAGCTCAGCATAGCCACAGGCACTTAACAAGGCTGGGTTTGTACAGAAGGAGGGCAGTAACTAAATTCAGAATGACCTACTTAGACTATGTGTATTGAGTTAATAGGTACTGATGAAATTCAGTGTAAGAGCTACCAGGCAGTAAGAAAAGATTATGCTGACCCTGTGTAGGGTCACCTTCAGCTGTACTCTTTCAGAGCAAGCAAGTTAATGGGTAAAGGTTTGGAAACTGACATATCTGAACCATGTGTGTGAAATTTCAAATTGATACATGCCGGGTTTATGCCTGCCTTTAAAAATCTGACTGTAGAAGTGCAGAAGGAAATCATCCTCATCTGGTAACAATAAAGTTCTCCCTTGCCCCCCATTTCAAACTGTTCATCTCTGCCAACTCAAGTACCAATGAGAATCATGGAGGAGGAATCAAAGGGGGGTTAATGTGCTCCCTTAGTAACATATATGTGGATTTTTCTGGCTATCATTTGGCATTTGATGCACTTTGTCATGATGGCAGTCACACTGGGACATAAGCACATCTCCTTGGAAGGAAATGCAAAATTTGGGTTCTGTTCTCAGAAGTTTCTTCAGCCTTTGAGAACAGAAACTTTGATGTGGATGTTTAATATGAACTGTGGCTGGCAAGAGCTGCTATGAAGAGATGGGCTGGGGCCCAAGTAGTATACCTTGTCTTAAGCCCCCAAGAGCTTTGCAGTTGAAGACCTGGATAGATTTTATGAAGTAAATTACTAGGTGATAGGAGCCTGCAGACCAGAGGTTATTTATAGGGATGGGACGGCCTCCACATGTGAAACCTGAATGATGCAGGATTCTGGAGCTGCTAGAAGGTTCATTGCTGTAAAAAGATGAAAGTAGGAAAACTGAAAAATAACAGGGTTATGTGTGTGAATATGGAAGGATTTTATGTAGCAAGTAACAATGTGATCACATTGTTGTCACTGGTTGATTTATTTCAAGAGGTAAGAAACCCTACTACTATCTGTGTTTCTAAACTTGAAATCAACAGCTCCTGGTATGGATAGAGCCTGGCTCTCAGTAAAGGAGGCTCTTGACATTGCACATGTCCTTGGACCAGCAGTATATGCTGCACAGAGCACTTCAGAGTCTGAGGCCTGCTGTAAATATTTAGGATATCCCAAACAAAAACCAAGAGCCTCATTAAAATTAATTAAACTATCATTAGTAGGCAGAAAATTATTTATAATCAAAGATTTGCATGTTCACTAGTCTATTCCCAGCCTCTTGGTTCTTATCTGTAACATCTAAGATAACTAGAAAGACCTCTCAAAGTGAAACATGACTATCTCTGGACTGTGTGCCTTTGCTGCTCTTCAAAGACATTCTTTCCTGAGGAAACAACCAACCACTCTTTTTATGTAAGCCAGCGCTTGGTAGGGCTGTCTTTGAAGGGAGGTCACTGTGGTGAATTTTTTTTCATTCCTCTCTAGTGTCGGACATCATCATCTCCAAAGGGGAGAGGCACTGGAGCAGCAGGCAGCCAGAACATGGCAGCTGATGTTAGCGATCTAGGCTGCGTGACCTGTTTGTTGGTCTGGGGGTAAAACTGCTGAACTCAACCCTTTTATTCTCATTTTTCATCAAGTCAACAGTGAAGGCGATAAATGTCAGATGAGTCACTGTGGCCATGCATTTGCCATGAGCCAAAAGCCACTCCTTGCCCCCACACTAGTGCCGGCAGTGCAGTGTGTAAATGGTACATCGCAGGATGCATGGACACAGATTTGCCTCGCACTGAGACCACTGCTGCACCTGACCACAGTCTTCTGAGTTATAATTCTAGAGCAACTCACACAGAACAACGTATTTAGGACCACATATATATAATACTGAGCACAGTACTATTCAAGGCATTTATTTTGATCTCTCCAAGTTGAATGTAGTAACTTCTCAAATCAAAAGCAGTGTGGCCAGCAGGTCGAGTGAGGCTTTTCTGCCCCTCTGCTCTGGAGAGCTGAGCCCACTTGGAGTGCTGCATCCAGTTCTGTGATCCCCAACACAAGATAGACATGGATCTGTTGGAGCAAGTTGGGAGGAGGGCCATGAAGGTGATCAGAGGGATGGAATACCTCTCCTATGAAGACAGGCTGAGAGAGTTGAGAATTGTTCAGCCTGAAGAAGAGAAGGCTCCAAGGGGATATTATTGCATCAGTACTTAAAGTGGGCCTACAAGAGAGCTGGAGAAGGAATTTTTATCAGGGGATGCAGTGATAGGACAAGGGATGATGGCTTTAAACTGAAAGAGGAAAGATTTAGATTGGATACTAGAATTCTTTACTACAAGTGTAGTGGAGCACTGGAGCAGCTTGCCCAGATGTGCTGTAGATGCCCCATCCCTGGAAGTGTCCAAGGCCAGGTTGGAGGGAGCTCTGAGCTACTTGGTCTAGTAGTAGGTGTCCCTGCTCATGGCAGAAGGATGGCAACTAGATGATCTTCAAGGTGTCTTCCAACCCAAACCATTCTGTGAGTCTGTGTTTCTCTCTTCTGTCTCTACGATGCACACTCTTCTCCACAACTGGATTACATTTTAAAGGAGGTGGTTTAAATGCATCTTTCCATGTGCTGAATAACAAGTGAATGGTGATATCTATCCCAGAGTAAACATCAGTAGGTTTGGGTTGGTTTTTTTCGCTTGTGTCAATATCTTCTGTATAAAGCCAGGGGTCTGAAGAAAATAATTCACACAGCTGTTAAGTACTGCTATTATGGATTTCTTTCCAACAGGGAATGCAAAAAGAAACTGAAAGCAGAAGAAAACTTCCCAGGAGCACAAAATCTTGCTAATTGATTGGCAGAGAAATTTCAAAAGGACTGCAAAGGACGTCTGGCAGCTTCTGGTTTATATTTCTTCTTCCCTAAATAATTTGAGCATTTTAATTAAATTGCAACCCTGACTGTATTTATCACTGGACTTTTATGGTACCTTTCATCCTAGGGTCTATGGCAAATTATTTAGGTCACAACAGATGCACTATCATTTTACTAGTAGGCAAAGAAACAGAGAAAACAGAAATAGTCCACTGACAAGACAACACAGGAAACTTGTAACAGAGGGAGGAAGGAAGCCTGGGGTCTCTTGGGGTCTCGGGCAATGTGCTGTAAACCAAGCTTGACCAAAAGACAATATTTCTGCTTTTTATTACTTCAAAGCCCTTTTACAGGAAAAGATGATTTACAATATAGGAGCTAATAGCTAAAATATGCATGTACCTTTCCAAGAGCAAAAATACTTCTCTAACCTTCTGCTAATGTGGAGCTTTCATGAGGCAACGTCACTGCACAGTTTCTTCTGCTTTGCTTAAAAATATCTCACTATTATAAAGTAAATATATTGCCAGATCCCAGAATGAGCCTCTTGAGTGCTCTTGACATCACAAATAAAGTTACCTCTAAGTAAATAAACAAGTAAGTAATGTCATGTTGACCCTCCTGAATATTAAAAGCTTGCATTTTCCCCATCTCTGTGATTGAAATTACCATAAGTTTATTTCAGCAATTTTCAGAGAGCTGTGCTCTGTGTAAGATCTATTCTAACAAGGCCCCTAATGAAACTACCTCCATGAGAAACTCTCAAAATCATCCTAGCCTTATTATGAACCTCCCACAATGCTGTCTGTGCTACCCTCCTCAGCTCCACTGAACTGCCTAATTGCTTTCCTTTGTGACTAGCGTTTTTCTGCCTTCATGCAGATAAACAGCTGCATTTCAGGTGGCATGACTGTACTATTACTTTGCAAACAGCAAATCTATGTTTGATTAAGTTCAGAGTGAAATTTAATGTTAGTGGTGCTTGAAGCAGGCTAATTCTTATCCAAAGTAAAACTTTCTCAAAGTGGAATGTCAACAGCTTCATCAGATCCATCTCCAAAATGTTTTTCTTAATGAAAGAGGAAAAATATACCCTTTTCCTGCCTAGAAGTCAATTATACTTTGGATAAAAAGAAAAGGAAAAAAGCCATTCTTCATCTGCCTGTCCATGAGATGTTAATAATCCATGTAGTATGCAAAATATTCCTGAGCGTAGAATCGCATCTGTTATTGAGCGCCATGTATCATTTCATGACTAACATGATTATACTTGCAGGGAGGGGGTCAAGTATAGTTAATACAACCACATGCAAGAACTATTCCAGCAGGTACTGCAGGGACTTGCTATGCTGTGTTTTGAGTAACGTAACTCTCCCCTATCCACTGTTCCTCTCTCAGAGACTGTTGAAACTCAGAATCTCTTTAAACTAATCAGAGACAAAAAGCCAGCTTGAGAAATGTCATGCCTTTCTTCTTCAAAGTGCCATACTTTTATGTATTTGTTGTGGTGCCTCAGGCACTAGCAAGAGTGCTCCCAACAGATGGTAGCCCTGGGCTATAGCCAGAGCAGTAGTGTGTTGCTGTGACAGTACTCTCAGAGCACTGGTGCTGATGGCAGTGGTACCCTGCTGCAGAGGAGGGAGAGTCTGGGCCTTCTGTGAGGATCAAAACTTCCTCCAGCCATGGTCGGTGATGTTACCACGGCATCCTGTGCCCAAGAAAGCCATTTAAAAGTCCTCTTGTCCCTTTTAAACTCCAGCTATTAAAGCAAGGGATGCAAGTCTGGAAGTGTCTTGTTTCGTCCTTGCTCTCCCCCTAGGAACTCAGGGACATTTCTATACCTGTTGCTGCTTTATAGTTTATCTTTCCTCTGGTTTCTCATCATCTGAAGCCAATTTCTGTTGTATGTGTCTCAGCAATTTTTGCTGGGAGAGGCATCGATGTCCAGGGGACAGACGATGTGTTGAAGCTGTAAGGTGGCTTTGGTGTGTGTGCCTCTTGGGACACAGAGCACTGGGTGCATGCAGTCTCCCTTTTCTGATCATGGCCTGAATGAAGCAATCATCTCAGATGTATGGAATGGGAAATCTGAGCTGTAGTGCACTCGTAGTGATGGCATGTGGGTATAGCACAGAGCATATCTAGACAGATGCGTGTGTGTGCACGCATGTACACACACAACTTCATCTGTGTGGAAGAGAAAAACCTTTAGCTTTAGGAAAGTCACCGAACGTGCAAAAGGTGAACTAACCTTTGTGTGTAACATCAGTTGTGCTAGGAACTGCAGCTCAGAAAGTTTGGTTGTGCTGCTGGAAGCTGCCACATAGAATGACTTATCACAAGAGAGAGGCTTTATTTTCTACAAAGGGGCTTGTAAGCAAGGAGACAAAAAAAAGTAAAAACAGTTGAAAGGATCATGTGTTGCTCTATCATTTCACATTATAGCATGGCAAATGGTTTTTCCTGGCAAGCAATGGTAAAGGCCTTCAATAAAAACACACTCAGGCCAAGATTGAAATGTAACATTTTTGTTCATAAATTATTCCCAAATAACAAAACTATGCATGCATTAGAGAGGAAAAAGCAATGGAATAATAGGTGGATGGAGAAAAGAGATTGGTATTGTTAAGCTAACACAGACCATGTTTTTTTCCTATTCCTTTTAGTTGTCTGAGCCGGTGTCAAAAACCTAAATAATCAAAACAGAACCATTTCAGCAATAGGGGCCACAACTGAATAAGTGTAACTTGCACCTGTGACTGTCCCAGGATTATTTAAAATAATTTGATGGACAGATGTTAAGGAATACGAGTGAGGAGCATGAATGTTAAGTGGCTCTGTCTCCTGTGCTGGATGTGGGGGCAGTGGCACTGCCAGACCGCAACTTCCACCTCCACACCACTACTTGAGTCCTACTACAGGTGACAACAACGACTGCTTTATCCCTTTCAAAGTGTAGCCAGGGACATATGTGAAATCACTTAGTTGCCAGCAAGGGATAATTTAATGGCTGGTCCATTTAAGCCCCAATGGAAGACATGCAGTGACCAGTGGCTGGTGGCCTCAGCAGAAAGGCTTCTCACTGAGCAGAAGAGAGCTGACTCAGGTTCTGAGCCCCTCTCCAACACTCCCGGTCAGCGCAGAGGTAGAAGGAGCAGAGGTTACCCCTGCCGTGCTATTGTTCCTGTCTGCCCCTCCCTAATGGAGCAGGATCTCGCAGTCCCCTCCAGGGAGCTGCCGGCATCACTTCTCCCAGCCACTTGTGAGCAGTCATCTCTCCCACAGTGCCCGGCTGGGCAGCCCAGCTCGTCCCGATATGGATGTGGCAGGGCAGCAGCAGCCAGTCCTATGGGGCTGGCATCCAGAGGAGCCCATTGGTGATGGGTGAGGAGACAAAGCTGTCTGTGTTCCCCTCCTGGGAGCCTGCCACGGTATGTGCAGAGCTGTTGCTGACAGCTGAGTGCCAGAGAGTGAAGCTGGGAAGGGGACAGTGTGTCCCAGGACAGCATGGGGTGCCAGGCTTGCAGAGCTGGCTACGAGGAGCAGCTCTTCTCTCACTTAAGCTGCTGGGGTATCTAAAACCTCACTTGCAAAAAGGCAGATTGCAAAAAGGCAGTTTCTCATAAGATGGTCAGTTACTACGCTGAAACAGCAAGAAGAAGCTGTAATAGTTGTTTCAGTAAGCAGTGGAAGCATCAGTGACAGTGGGTTGGCCATTACGAGCTCAGCTGAATTTCTGGTCAGTGCAGGACAGTGTGTTCCTGGGACAGTGGCTGATTGCTGCAGATGATTCCAGCTTTTCCAAATTGCTAAGCTGCCGGTGTAGAGCACATGATGTTACAACGCTTCTCACTACCTGTGATAGCAGAGGGGAAGTTCTGTGTGGAAATGCAGCAATCACACAGCAAAGACACAGCTGGTGCTTGGTGGGGAAAATGAGTGCCTGGGGCTCATGTGGGTGGGTGTCAGGGGCCTGAGATTCCCCTTGCACTGGCCAGGTAGTGCTGGCATGTGGATGGAGGGCAGGTAATGCTGCACTTGTTTACTGCATGCATGCTGCTGCTATTTTCAACTGTGTGACTCTGTCTGTGTTCCTCAGAGAGATTAAGGCTGCCCTTATTTCTGTGAATCCTCAGCTGAGATCATCCACAGCTTTAGTATGTGTGCTTTAGTAGGGCCGAATCCCATCTTGCAAACAGGTTTGTAATCAGTGCTGCCACGATGGCGATGGTCTGTGGCAAGGTCACCCAAGGGTATGCTGGGGACTAACATAGACAAAACCATGTTTCTTACCCAACCACTTTGCACAGCAGAAGCCTGCACTTGACAGTTGTTTCCTCTCCAGGCAGTCATCAAAAGGACCTCTGCCTATCCACCCCAGAGGATAAATTCCAGGAGGACTCATACAGGTGTAATAGCCGTGATCTCTGCCTGCAGCCCTGGCTTGGTTGGAGCTTCCAGCCAAGGTTCCCCAACATGGTGAGATCACACGTGCAAAAGGCTTGGTGGCCTCTTTGGTGGTGCTGTCACTGGGGTGATATATGACATGGAAGCAGCTGGTGCTACTTGAGCTGGAAAGTCAAACATAAATGTAAAAAACTCTAGTTACTTTTGTAAGCATAGAGGATGGCCTTCAGGAGGCTTCTGTAAATGGGGCTGCTATGCCTGAGATCATGAGTGAACAGCTGTTCAATGTGTGATGGCCATGTCAGCCCATGGAACTGCCTGGATCTGGCTGTTGGTGCTTCTCATGGTGCTCAGAGCACAGCATCTGCCTGGAGTGCCAGAGGCCTCTCTGCAAGGCACACATGGAAAGGGATGGTGTGGAAAGCGCTGCAGGTGTTCCTTGTTTAACACTCCTCTGGAGCAAAAAGATAAAGGCAGCATGTGTCTGCTCTTTTCCAATAGCCTTTAGTAGGGCATTTTCCTTGTACTTTCAAAACCATACTATGCAATACTCTGAAAATACTGTCCTGCCCTACTCTCAAATGTATGCATTTATAGAATATGAATGGTTATAGTCTATGCATTTTTGTCTCATTGTATTCCACCTTTTTTTTTTCCTCCTGTAGAAACCTTTCAAAACTTGTTTTTAGGTCTCCCGTTAGGTGTTGAGTATACAAGGGTAAAAGCAGATACTGAGACAGCTTGACCCAGGGTGATGACTCTCCTGCTGCTGAGTCATGCATTATGGTGGAAGGACATGCTTAAGCTCAACTGAAACACATCTGTGGTTTCTGTTTTTTTCTTAAGTGAGCCTTTTTTTTTTTTTTGTCTTCTATAACCAAAAATGTAAGACTTTAAATTTTGACTTGAAATGTAATTTTTGGCAAGCAGTTTTAGTACTACACTTTGGCAGACCTCCTGTGCCTTTTGGAAAAGACCAAAACCAGCATAAACCTGTGTGGTTGGAGAAGGACACTTGTTAACCCAGATTGCTTTTGACCTAGATGGCAACCTCCTGCCTGCCTGTCTGGCTTGGTTTTTAACAAGTCAGCTCCCACAGTTTGGGCAGCTGCCGTAACCCCCTTTCTCCAGAAAGACAATAGGCACTTAGGTGAAATCTAGGTCAGCCAGATTGGTGAAAAAAAAAATTAAAACTTGTGTCCGAATATAAAAGTGGAAACACTGCATTTAAAAATGAAATTTCTCTGTTTAAGAAGTTTCTGTTGTGACAATACTGTTAAAGCAGGGCTGACATTATTTCTGAAATTTTCAAGTTGTTTAAATTTCCATATTTGTTTGTTGAGAATTGACTAAGGAATTTGCCAAATGCTATGCCATCCAGGGCTGGTAAGTGTTTCTTGTGACTATAAAACTTTATTTTCCCATTTCCAGTGGGTCACATTTTGAGGTTTCAAGAAGAGAAGTTGTTTGGGAAGAGTCACAAAGATGCTTTCTTTGATGACTTCTGGGATTTTTTTTTAATTACCCTACACAAAAATAATTTTCCCTCAGTATTTTGTTTATTTGCCCTAGTATAAAAAACTAGTACCGTCAGATCTTCACATAGGCCATGTTTGCTTGTTGCCCTGAGTGTTGTTCTGTAAGTAATAATGCTACTTTTATAAAACCACAGGACAAATCTTCTGTCCATGGGGTATGTTTCAGTGATGTTAAAACAGAAAACAATGACGATTTCATTGGACTAATATCCAGTCCAATGGACTCACTGTCTCAGCATCTTAACATAATTTAACCAACAGGATATGACAAGAAGATGCAGCTGACTTATCTCAGTATGTAACATCTTTAAGCCTGCAGCTGATTTGTGTAAACAGTTATTTACTCAACAATCTCTTGTATGAGGAGACTTCCTGTGAATTGTGTAATTTGAGGCAGAAAAAACACAGTGAGCAAAAATATCACTGGGAGAGCCGAGAACATGAAAGGAAAACAATAGGTGCCTTTCTCTCCTCTGATCACCAGCAGCAATATGTGTTGAGAATATTCATCACCTAAGTTTGGTCTCGCGAGGCTATGGCTGCAAACTCAGTCACTTCCCCACTGCTGCCTTCCAGCTTAGCGCCTACCCTCACCACTAATTCAGCGTGAGGTGTACACAGAAGCTGGGATAGGTGATTGGGAAAAGCAGCAGTGACAAGTGACAGGGATGGAGCCGTTAACTCTGCACATTCCTGAGCAGTGGAGAAAGAGCTTGAGAGCAAAGGAGGGAGGAAAGGTGGAAGAGGAAACAAGAAAGTATCAGAAAAAGAAAACTCTCTGAGGAGCCCGTAGCAAAGACTGACAAGATTGGGAATATGGCACTCCCATAGGGGGCAAAGTCACTGGTTATAGGGAAATGAGGTGTGTTTTCTCCGTAATCTGGAGGAGACCTTTATTTTTCCTTCAAGTGTATACATTCATTTGATTTCCGATATCTGGGGATAAAGATGTACCTCTATCTTATTATTACCCAAATCCTGTCATTTCTATAGATGCAATAAATGACAATATATGTAATAATAATTAGTAGCATCATCACTACATTTCCCACAAACTGATCTTTAGATTTCACGGTACCATAATCATGTATACAAAAATTACCTCTAATCTCAAGTAAAGCTACCAGTTGGGAAACAAGAAGCCCACAGATAAACCCACCACATGGAAGGGTGCAGGGGGGCTTTCCACATCTCCACTGGGATGTCCCTGTAAGAAGAGCTGGTACTGGGGATGGGTCTCCACACCTCCCACGCCACCACAGCACCACAAGCAGGTACACTCCCAAGTGATACAGCAAGCCTTGTGTCTCTTAGAAAGAGCAATAACTTAAAAAACATGATAGTGAGGATGGCTGTAATTAACATCAGTCTGTAATTGGGATTTGCCAGCTTGTTCAGGGGCTGCTGCCTGTCTCGGCTCTGAAGCCTTGCAGCACTGAGCAGCACACTGCACTCTGGTGATGCCCAGCACAACGCAGCACAGGTCATGCTGCAGTCAGTGTAACAGCAGCTAAAGTGGTTTTACAGGTTCCTGAGCCTGTCTCACACACAGCTGAGGCAATGACTTTTCTGCAAGGAGTTTTATGCCTGCTTCCAGTGACTCCTCTCTTCCTGCAGTCATCTGTCTTGCAGAAGGCCGTAGTTTCAGCCCAGATACAACACCTTTGGAGAAATGACCTGACTGGGTCTGTTTTGGCTTACCTTTTTCTTAGTTTTCTACTCCTACCCACATCCTGTGTGCTTGCTCCCAGCTTGCTAAACCTTCATACTGCTTGCAAAGAACTTCATATGCTGAGACGATCCGATTCGTCACACTCCTACACAACTTCGAAGATGAACTTTTTATGGGACATTCCAAATAAGAAGAAATCCCCACAATGACTGTATGTACTGACTTCTATTTTAGAGCTGTGCCATCAAAATCATCCTAGCTACATGTCAAGCCAAACAGACTTGTGCATTTCATGGGACTGGTAAATTAGGCTGTGTTTAAGAGGAAGACATGTTGTGTGTTTTGCCAGTAGCATATTCTGGGGCTTTTTTTGCCCATAGCATTTTCTGTTTTTCTCCCAAGGGCCTTTTTCAGTATACTGACAACTGTTCTCTTCAATAAGACAAGCACTAAGACACAAAAACCTAAGGACATGTCCATATCCCACTTTGGTATTTTTACATGTCCTATGGGAAATCTTTTTGGCGTATGTGGCTGGCACTGCAGCCCAATTTATATCAAGCTGTAAAATGATGATATTTAATTGAATAAAATGTGAGCTGGTATAGAAATATGTGGGTAAACAGAAAGAGATGCACCATACAGATGTTCATGGAACAATTACATACAGTCAGCAAATGTCTTTATGTGAACATTACAATGATGAAATAAAAAGTGTTTCATCATGCTTATGCTGTGGCAAGGTCATGTGTAGTTTAAATATATCAGGAAAGAATACTACGAAAATATTAGTGCATTGGTGAGTTTTAAGAACAGCCTGCAGATTTTCTGTCAGTATTAAGTCACTAGCCATCTCTTTTATTTTATAGACCCTAGTTTTGAAATTATGATCTTCTGATGGGAGTGGTAGATAAGCAATTAGCAGATCCTCTGCACAGAATAAGCTACTTGTTCTGCAGTAGTGCTCAGAGGCACAGAGTGTATCACCATTTTTCCATAGAGTGTATGTTTAATTGATATTCCCTAAAGGTGACAGACTCTAGTGCTTGCCTTGTCCTTCTTGCTCACCCTTTTATTTCATTTTTTGATTTTTTCACTATAATCCCCCAGAACTGCTAAAGAGGAGGAGGTATTCTCTGCCCATAGCTTGCCTATTTCTGCCGTAAGTCTCTTGGGTTTAACCAAATGTGTGATTGAGGTGTGAAACTGTGATACTCATAAACGAATATTGTCTTATGTCAGAAGTGTCCTAAGTGAAAAAAGGGGTTTTTTTAAGGAGACTGTCATCACTTTTAATTCTTTTTCCCTAAGAACAGTCGGAGTTCCACCTTTCAAACCCTTTCCATGTCATGAGAGATGCTTGTGCAGTTTGCCCTGAGGGTGTGGCCCAGGCGTGCAGCCACAAGTGGGCGAGGGAATGAAGGTAGATCGAGTGCATTGCCGAAGGTCTGTTACAAGCAGTGTGTTTCCCTGATCAGATTCTGTTTCACCACAGTGTTGGAAACTGTTCTGTGCTGCTCAAAATCTTTTTAACTCTGTCTCATTGTTGCTGGGGAAGCAAGGAGAGTTCCCATGCTGCATCAGTGAACCATGCAAGCTCGATTAGGCAACCTTCTTTTAGCTACTGCCTCCAAACTCCTGCTTTGGGGCAAGTTATTTCTGTGCCTAAAAGGGCAGCTGTGTCATGCCCTTGATTTTCTTCTAACTGGGACAGCTGAACTGCCAGCCGCATTTTGGAGACAACAGGACAGACAGAGTCCTGATTTGGGCTCAGAAATCTCTTTTCTGCACCAGACGGAGTGCAGAGAACTGCCAAGTTGCCTATGAGGGAAAAATCAGTGGATAAGAGGGAAAAAAATTTCCAATCATTGTTCTGTCTCAGACATACCCCTCTTTTACAAAATCTTCTGCTTTGATTCACAATCCATGCTCTGTTTCTTTGTCTGCCAGTTAAAGATTCAGGCAAGACAGAATGACTACTTTGATTTTTGTGGAAGCTGTTGTCAGACACCACACGGCTGTGTCCTAGTTGCCCCAGCTCATTCTAGTTTGGGGCTGGGTTGTGTGAGTTACCTTATGTGCTTCTCAGCAGTTCTGTACAGGGACCTGCATTTCAGTTGAATTGGCCTTGAAAAAAATCCTCACTCTTCTAAATATTTTGACCTGCTGCTGGGCTATAGAAATCTATTCTTAGAGCAAATGATGCTATGGCAACTGTCCCTGCAATATGACACAGTAGCAAGAATTCTGTCTTCTTTTAGTCTGTAGCTCCCAAAATACCTTCTGCACATCCCAAGCCACCTGGCTTTCCCCACCCTCTTCAGAGCCAGGAAAGCAGCTCCTTCCCAATTTATTTTTCTAGTTCAGTCTGAGGCAAAACCATCTTAAGCCAATTTAGGTAGATCTGAAATAACATACTCAGTCCCAGCTGTCATAACCTATATTGCAGGATATTCCCCTTACTTTTCTATGACACTTTTGGAGTTGCTCTTATGATCTCATTTCCCCTCAGGACTTCCTAAAAAATCCTTTGACATGGGCTCTATCATATCCTATATTCCTCTTTATATATCACCAAAGGTGAGTTGTCAACTTGAAAACTTCTGTTGGCACGTTTTTCAATCAATAGAACATCGCATTTATTTCGAGGCTAACATTTTTATACACAGCTTTATCTGACAAGGCTAGCCTGTGTTTTATTTATTGATTTATGTCCATTACAGTAGGTAGATTTCTGGGAGCCCTGATATGTCAAGAGCTTGCTTTGGTGGGAATGTACCTATGCCCATCCTAAGAGATGGGCACTGCCTTAAAAAGCTGAAGACCTGGTGTTATAAACATGCTCAGAGCCAACCATTACACATTCAGGACTGTTAGCAACAGACCTTTAGGAAATCTGAAATTTTTTCACCTCTCCTGATCCACGTTTAATACTTACTAATTTACCAAGTACACTGTGGGCTTGTACATGGCATCCTGCTAGTAATTGGGAGCTGCGAGTGCTGTTTGCTTGAGTACCGAGCCACCTACAAGTTTCACAGCATTTGGTGAATAATTGAAGGATTTATGTGTTCAGTACATCCCATATGCCATGACTGTCTTCAAGTGGTAATACAATGATAGCAACAATGTGGCTGTTGAAAAGTTCTGCAGATAACAGATAAATTCACCCCTGGTGTAACCCCACTGACAACTGACCTGCAGCTGGAAAAGTAACATACAAAGCTGTAGGATGTAAAGGGGTTCTTCCTGCTATCCTGCTTGGGCTCTCTTTGTTCTGCTGCCCTGCCAGGATGCCACTTGTGTGTGTGTGGCACTGATGCACTGAGGCGTGGCTGATAATATCATTTACAGCTCTTCAGCAGGGTCCCACAGGCATAAGAAAAGTAAATTGTCATTGCTAAAATATGGGCATGAATAAAAATACTTGCCCTGATTTCTCTGCTATAGTAATCATAATTTCTAGGATAAATTATATTAACTTTCTTCATGTCATAAAAGGTGTTTTAACCCTTTAGGAAGAAAGAACAGAGTAACAGACTAAGCATAATGTACTGCATTTTAAAATTTTTCACTGTGCCTCAAATTCCTTCTTACTTTATTTTATTGAAAATTTTTAAAGGTCACTATCCTTTTCTGAAATGCAACATACTGATACTTCTGTGTCTGATGCAAGTTTTCCTTATTGGAATGTAAATCTCCAAAATACATGCTGTTCACCTTCTTCCAGTTTTCCAGCTGTCTTCCTTCACCACAGGAGGATGGACCACCAAGCATTAAAATTTGGCAGGGAAAAACGAGCAAAGGGTGAGCAGATGCGAGTGCAGAGTCCCTCTCTGCCCCAGCTGCAGAACGAGGGATCTAGAGTGGAGCAGTTTCACCCTCTGTTGGCATCTGTTAATTGGGGTGCTGCTTTGAACTCGATGCTCGTGCCTCAGGTGAACACCCAGAGCCATCTGTCCCCCAGCCTGCCATGCTGCCATCCGGAGGTACTGAATCATCCAGGAAGAGAGGAATGTCTTCAGGAGGAAAGGAAACAATAGCCTTACACATTCACTGTAAGAATTTGGACCTTCAGTTCCCAGAACCAGCAGTCTGTCTGCTAGGGTCTGGAGCAAGTCTCCTTGCTCCAACAGCTTTGGGGTTAATCAAGCTATACACTTTTTTTTTCCCCTGCCAAAAACAAAGCTACATCCCTGGCAGCAAACACCCTACTGCTTTAGCATGGCCTAAACCCATATTTTTGCCAAGATCCCCATATGCAGGCTGTAGCTCCCCTGTACATGGCATTGCTGTGCCCTGGCAGCTGTGACTCTGACAGCAGAACTCGTGTCATTGAAAAAATTCTCTTCTGCTGTGCCTGCATAAATTATTCTTTGTTGTCCATGTGTGTTTATGTAGTCAGTCCGAGTTTTCTGGAGTTTCTAGGGATGCAGGAGGGGGAAGAAGCATAAGCCCCACTGGGATTAACCCTGTCTGGCTGTGCACAGCTCTGCCTTTGTGTGTTTTTCCAATTCAGTCCTCCCCTCCCTCCTCTCACACCCACTGGCAGAAACGAGTTGTCCCAGCAGTGACTAACTGTACCAGGTCAATGTCAGGGCAGCGTCTCTCTCCCCTCCCCTGAACCCCCTTTCCTCTCCCTCTCCACCCGAGGTGCTTTCTGGAGGAGATACTCAAAACTGCGTGGCTCTGAGGTTTTTTTGGATGGGGTCCTGCATGGCTACCAAAGATGCAAGGAACCAGCTGCCTTGTCACTGGGCACTGGCGTCCTGCCACATCGGAGCAACCTGCAGCACCTGGGTTTTGGTGAAGGAGGGGAATGCCACAGAGGCAGGTTACAACACTGGCTCCCCAGGACTTGGGTTTAATCAATCCTTGATGCTTTGCATCATGTCTTTTTGTTGTCACCATCTAGCATGCATTTAGCACGTTTTTAACCAGGCAATTATTTTATCCTTAGGTGAAGCATGTACTCCAGCACCTGTCATTAGCAGCACCATGTGTTCAGTTTATGCTGTAGACCTTCAAGTGCTATATTTGTATGTCTTTGTCATAAAATACCTCAGGTGCCCTGTGGAGGCCTCAGACAGCCTTTTGATGGACTCCAGACATCCTCCTGATTGGCCCATTATCTAGTTGTTTACCAGCTGCACTCTCAATCACCTATTATATTAATTGCAACCTTCCAATAATTAGATTTCCTGTTTTTCAAGCCTATATGCTATTATTTCAGCCTTCCACAACACACAGACCTGGAATGAAGGCTGCCAGTTTGCATTCATACTAACCAAGTGCAAACAGAGCAAACCTCCTGAGAGCTGGGAAGGACACTGATGTCTGCAAGGACACCAGGCACTGTGCAGCAGCTTCACCTTCTCTGCACAGACTTCCCCACTGAAGAGAAAATTTGACCCCCAGTTCCAGCAGTGGTGGTTTTGTCTCTTCTTTAACATCTTTAGTTTTTATTTTCTAAATACAACAAGTTATTCAGTCTTTCTCACACAAGATCTCCTGGAAAACTCCTTCTTGTTTTTTTCCCCTTTAAGAAATCTTGCCATTCAAAATCAGTTGCTCTAGATGTGATTTCCCATGTAAAATAGTTGCAATACCATTTTATTTCTATAGAAATGCATTTATTTCCAATAGGAATAGAATGCAGTAAACATATTTTATTTCACTGCATATGTCACATTGGAAAGCCTGTCTTGGGTTTAGGCATTTTCCTGTCCTTCTGTGAAAATTCATGAACTTGTTCAGGTTCTGAAAATATTGAAGGACCTACTTGACTATTTACTTCCAGACAACATCCCAATCCCACCCTGCCACCCCGCCTTCCTTACCCTCTCCATTACAAGGCTTCCTACACCTTCAGTGTTTATGCCAATGAAGTCGGTGGAGGAATCTCTTCTGCCAAATGAAGTCTTACTCATTAAGCAGCAATTTGTTGTTATATTTAGCACAGGTTTCCTTACTGAGCAGACTCTACAATGTATCCCAGAAAGTACCTTTGGTTTCTATGGGAGCTTTGCGTGGATTGCTTATGAAATTCTACCTGTTGTGCATATTCTCCACTGAGGACTGAGCAGGAGCAGTGACGCTTCAGTGAAGCTTTTGAGTCAGCTAAGACTGAAATTATTCCAGCTCTGGCAAATAAACAGCAGCATGGTAAGCAGTCTGGGAAATCCAGCATAGCTGACACTAGAAAACACCAGGGACACTGCAATGGGAGCAGGAGTTAGAGACCACAGTCCACTCACTGGGTGCACTGGAAGAGATAGCATGCAAAGGTCTGCGCAGGACTGTGAGAAGCAGTGATATGTCCAGGGCCCTCCGCACCTAGGCAGTTTAGCTGGGGCTAATCATCAGACTGTCCAGAAAAGTTGTTTTCCTGGCCCACTGTGGGTTAGTGTCTCAATGAGACTATGTGTTTTGGCATAACAAAGAATGTGTGAACATCACATGGTGGGGGTTGGAGTGCTCTGGTTAGCATGGAGCAACAGTGCGTGAAGGAGAGATAGAAGAGGCTGTGCTTGCACTTTGAAGTCATTCCTTATAGGAGATGACAGTTTTATAGTTATTTCACAGTCTTTAGAAATATATATTTACTCAGTACTAACAAGAGTTAGAAAAGCCCTGTTAATAATGCCTGCTTTTGTCCTTCTTCTGGGAAAATAAAAGATTGGATGGTTTTTCAGGCTAAATACATCCCTGCTCTTACCAAATATGCAGCATGTTTCCTACCCCCCATACCTTCTACACTGTCTTTTAGTTCCTTTTAAAATACTCCTTTTGCCAAGAGCAGAGAGATACAGCTGATAATTGTATCACAGTAACATTCTTTAATGGCTACACACATAGTTCCTTTTTCTTCTCCTCTTCCTCCTCCTCATCCTACTTCCCCAGTTTAAGTGACATCTGCTTTAATGCATTGCTGGATTTGAGGCCCAAGTACCACTGAGGGCTCAGCTGAGACCTAATGCCACATTTTCCCTCATCTGAGAAACTGGGAGTGAGAATTTAATGTTTCTCCTTTTTTCCACAATGGACAACACTAAATGGAGGGGAGCTGCCAGCTGTAAACTACTCCTTGCGTGCAATATGAGTCATGTTTCTAAGCAGATATTTTTTTCCTGGTAAAGAATAATTAAGCAAGTCTTCAGTATCAGTAGAAAATACCACGCATTTCCACCCTTCTTAACTAGAACAAGTATTTATCTTTTTCCTGCAGTGAAGCTTGGATCCAATATACTCACACAGCTGCGGGAAGACTCAGTTGGTGGAACACTAGAAAGATCACAGCAGAAAACAGACAATTATCACAGCTACTCGGGAACCAGTTCCTAAATCCTTTTCTAGAATAAAAGGAACATATATGTACATCAGCACTGAACACAGAGCAATTCCTCGTTTCAAAAATGTATTGCTGTATAAAAGACCAGAATAAGCTTTTTATTAATGGATTGCTTTTAATATAAAAATTTTACAGCCTAATTGCATTCCAGAAGGAATTATCTCTTCTAATATGTGCTCTGGATGTAATGGAGACAGAAAAACTGTCTCTGTAACTAATGACAACTTGAAATCTTCTGCATCAAAAGCCCTTTGCATGCCAGACTTTTCACACACAGTGTGTGTCTGTGAGGCTGGTTTGGCTGACGAGGTGCATGGCTGCTGGCTTTCAGGGCTGAACTCCAGGACTGTAGCAGCAGAGGCCAGTGGCCGAGTATCTCTCCTTCCTGCAGATCAGGTGCTTTGCAAGTCTGAGCAACACTACGTGATTTTCCATCAGGGTTTGGATGCTGCCACAAATCCTTTGTCCACAGAACTGCTCTTGACCAGGAAAGCTTTGATTTCAAGGCCCACTCCCACTCTTCCAGCACAGCAACCATCAAAGTTACGTATTTGTTAACATGATCTTGTTATCAAACCCTTGTCCACCTGAGTTCTAAACCTGCCATGTAATTGCACGTTGTATTTTAATCACCATGCAACCACATTCTTGAAGTACTTTTTTTGCTCTAGGGCAGAGGCCCTGACCACAGAGCCTATGCTGTGGTAGAGGGCTGGTGGGTATAAGTTTCTGTGCTTTTCTAGACACTCCAATCTGTGCATGGAGTCTGATTTATTATATACTTGGCTAGCCAAGGTGAAGGGTATGGGAAAATCTAGGCCCTTTATGGCCAGCTTAAACTGGTGTCAAGCATCCCAGCTTCCTTACAAGTTTTATTAAGTGTTAGGACTGCTTCTGCTGTAGCTTCACAGAACCAGCATGGCTGGAAAAACACAGTCCTTTTGGCTATCATGGGAACATATCTAGTGAACCACAGACTACTAGAATCACAGAATGGTTTGGGTGGGAAGTGATCTTAAAAGTCATCTAGCTCCAAACCCCAACAGACCAGGCTGCTCAAAGCCCCATCCAACCTGGCCTTGGACACTTTCAGGGTCTGAGCAACCACAGCTTCTCTGGGAAGCCTGTGCCAGTGTTTCACCACTCTCTGAGTAAAGAATTTCTTCTTAGCACCCACTCTAAATCTCTCCTCTTTCAGTTTAAAAATGTCCCTCCTTGCCCTATCATTACCTGCCCTTGCAAAAGGTCTGTCTCCTTCTTTTATCACAAGCCCCCTTTCAGAACTGAAAGGTCGCAAGGAA
>VYZQ01063195.1:10425-21750 GCA_013400655.1 Mystacornis crossleyi
TTTAAACATTGTGTCTATTTTTAAGTCAGATAATCTATAAAACCTGTTTCAAGCCACAAGAGATCGTTACATCATCTGGTTTGACCTCCAGAGTGTATGGAGGGGGAGAGTTTCTGCCCTTCTATTTCTGGTAGAAAAATATTAATCAAGTTTCCTTGGCTCTCCTCTCAGAGGAAGATAGACACAGTAATTTAAACTACCTGCCCCTGGCAAGCATTGGCATTTTTCCCTAAGTACATAAGTGAATTTTTAGTGGTTCTGTGTGTGAATCATGTGAACGCCAGAACGTGGTGCAACCCTCTAGATGCTGTTGTTTATATATATATATATGTAATTTTTGGCACATAGCAGATGCAATCCAGGTTTCCTCCTCTATAGACACGTGCCTTTTCCCCCAAAAGCTTCGCTGGCTAAAAGCAGGTGATCCTGGAGTCTCTGCTTCTATCCTTCATGCTTCACTGGATAAACTGTGTAAACCCACATCACTTTCTGAACCACTGTGTACTTGTCTGTGTAATCATTTTTTGCTCACGTGGCGGACTGAGGCACTTGTTTGCACAGCAGTTTCCAAGAGTTAAAAGGCCATATTACCCTGAGTGGGGAATCCATGGAACTTCTGGGGAGATTCTTGTATAGGTTCACTTGGACTTTTGAGAAATTTGTGGCCTTCCTGCCTCCTAGAGCATGGAACTGGTGTTGTGCAGACTCTGGCATGTCCAGATGCGTGCTGTGCTGGTATTTCTAGTAATGCCAGCAATAACATTTTTTTTCAGTATTGTCACGTCTTGCTCATGGCTTTTATCAAACAAGATTTACAGATGTCACGTCAGGCAATTTAGTAAACTGAGTCCAAAAATTGGATTTCTGCAGGAATGTGTCGCAAGTGATGTAAGTCCTCCTTGGTCTTCAAACCTTCCTCACAGGGCTTTAGTGCAGTGACTTCTTTAGGATATAAAGAAAAATACGTGGTAATTTTACAGACGACCTTGCTCTGTATGCTCTCCCTGCATGGGACTCTTGCTTCCAGTAATGAGGAAATGTTCTGAGGCAGTGTTCTTGCCACGATGACATAAAATAACAGAGACTTCCAGTTATTCCCCTGTTCTTACCCTGTAATAGACATGTGCCTTCAGGGACCAACTGACCTTAAAAATGATGCATATCTGGAGCTTGGGGTCATTTTTGTTGTACAGTTTTTGTTTGGTGGGGGTTTTTTTGTTTGTTTTTTTTTTTTTTAATAGGCATTGGGGTGGTGATACTGCACTCCCTGATTAGAAACTCTGTGTAATTAGTGTCCTTGATCCAAGCGTGCACTCTCCACTCTGGTCACACGTTCCCCCCAGAGCTCCTAGAAATGCACTGAGTTGTTGCTCTGACAACAAATAAAAAGCAGGAAAACGAACCAGTAATTGCCTAAAGCTTACCTTTATGAGTTTGAAGGTATTTTTTAGCCCAGGGATAAAGATTGATAGTGATGTTCATGAGCTGTTTAACTGTGGGTGAGAGGGTTTCTGCAGCATCAGAACCTTGATCTCTGTGTACTTGTTTGTTCCACTGATACTAATAGAACAAATTGTCTGCCTGCCTGTTTAAATTTAAAGATTTTGAGGCTCAAAAATCTCAAATTAAAACAAACAACAACCCACGACAGGAAAAAAAAAATGAACCCCCAGATAATTTGTATGCTTATTTCCTTAATAGAAACTTAGATCATTTGGAAACAATTTAAAAGAATTTGTCACCATTCTTGTTATTTTTTTTCTGTCCTCATCTTACTGTGGGACGCATCTTTTATTTGAAGTGTGTACTATTTTAAACAAGCGTTATGTTTTCATGAAAACTCTGCTGGGCAATGTCTAACTCCAGACATAAAAGCAAATAAACCAAGAAAAATCCTCTGTTTATCTGAGATGAGAGGACTTTTTTAAGGAAAGGAGAGAGTGAGGATCTAAACCAACTTAATGGTCTCTTTTGTTTCTTTTTATGTTCCTTAATGTGCTTCTGCAGTCCTCAGGAATTACATTATCTCGTTGGTATGTCACTGGGGTAGTACTACAGAGAAATCTCAAAATGCTACTGTCTTTGGGCTGTGTAGTGAAGAGAAGCAGAAAGTCCTGTTTGATCTACGCAGATTCTGATTTTATCCTGTTCAGCCGTAGGTTTCAGATGACAGGTGGAAATTCAGAATTGATGCGAGTGCTTAATGATGGAGAACATCTTCTGGATGCTTCCTGCACCCCAGTGAAGGAAACCTGAGGACTTACACCTTTCTTTTGGGGCTGTTGATTTTACATCTAGCTGAGGACTCTCGTGTGCAAAGTTGGCTGTTTGAGATTTCTAATTAAATCAGTCTGACAGGTCATCCTTAATTTTATTATTTGGTATTGCCTCAAACAAAGCTGAGCAAGCTTACTGTAAACTTGTCTGGGCTCTTCTCTGTTGAAATCTATCACCCTTCCCTTTCACTTACAAGGCTGTCGTATAATTGAGTACTGGAATTGTCGAGGTGGGTGTATTAGCAGCGCTGAGTGAAGTGGAGATGAAGAAGTGGGGGCTGCAGACTGGGAAATGAGCAGAATGCTGATGTGGGGGGCTCACTTCATCGCCACTAAAAACTTCCAGATCTGACTGCGGAGAGCTAGGACAGCTTCCAGAGTGTCCTGCCGTGAGGCTCTTGAGTTTGTTTCCACTCAGTTCTTCAGCCAGATTTACCCCTGTAAAGGCCATCAGCGAAATGGGAAATTAAATTAACGTCTCTGATTTTCTTCCTGATGACCCCTGTGTTTCTCGCAGCATCCACTGTATGGATGGAGGGTTTGTTTCCGTATATTTTAACAGTCTCCAGATCTTTTGTGCTGGCTGCAGACCTCAGTGCCAGCTATTAGAAGGCCAAAACTACTACCCCAACAACCCCTGGTAATTCAAACCCCAGTGATGATACCTGGTGAGCCTAAGACAGTGTGGTACCAAACAGAGGTCTGGAGTGGGGAATGTCAGTGCTGCCACTCAGGAAATCAGAACTTGTAGCTTTTATCCCTCTTTTGCAAAGCCCTGGGATTCTTCTTTTATCTTAGTTCAGTCTGCTAAGCCTTGTGAAAACAATAAACTGGCTCACCTCCAGTACTGTGATTTTTATCTTGAATTAATAATAAGTTGTCTTTTCTCACAAAGATAAGTACTTTGGTTTGAAACAAAAATTGCTTTATCTTCTTGAGGATTCTAACATGTTAGCTACGGCATTAAATATGGTGGGTTTGTTTTTTTTTTTTTTTTTCCCTAATAATCTGTGTGCTATCAGGACCTTTGATTTGCCCTGGATTTTAATGAGTCATTTAAAAGCAGAGGTCTGTTTTGGCAATTTGACTGTGATGCTCCCTCTCAAATCAGTTACCATTTTGAGAATGACATCTGAGTCTGCCTATGTTTCTGCATGACTGGAAACTGTCACTACTCATTGAAACTTATTAGTGCTGGAAATGGATATGCTGGTTCATCTGCCGGCGATGAAACACGAGGCACCGGCATTCGAATTTAAATGTGGTTCCCATGAGGGAAGGAAGAGGTGAGTGTACTGAGGAGATCTTGGACAGCGAGGGGTGAGAGCTGCATTGCAGCTTCAGAGAGGCTTTGGGAGCTTTGCCTACAGGTTCCTAAAAGAAGGTTGTGGCACTTTTTGATGAACCAAAAAAATACCATGCTTTAAGATCGAAATTTAATGGGAGGATACAAAAAGCTTCAGCTGACGATTATAGTGCGGAAGACACTAAATCTTTCTTTCAAGGAGAACCAAAGTTGTGAATCCTCCTTTAGGGGAGGGGGAATGAGCACTTGAGAAATGAGACTTTTAAGAGAGCAGGTGCAAAGCTTGACTCAAAGCCTGGCTTCTGTAATGGCTCTTGGGAGTCCACACGCACAGCGAAGGTCTGCGAAATGATTCTTGAAAATGCAGACCTGGGGAATGAAGGCCATGAACCTCCATCTATCATTAAAGGACCTGGAGCCTTCGGGACACGTGAGCACTGCTGACACATTGACACTTGTCTCATCTGGAAGGGCTGTGAGTCAGAAGAGCAGAGAGACAAAAGGAATCCCCGGGTGCCTCGAGCTGTGACTGGCCCTCAGCACGGCGCTGATGCTGCTTGCTCAACACGTCTGTAGTGGGTGATCCTGTACGTTGAGATTTCTTCACTGTTTTTTCCACTTCATTATATCTAAGTGTATTTCCAGTACAGAGATTATTTTCCCCCACCTCTTCTTCCCTTCCCAAGCCCAGAGCTTGCTTGTGATGGGAGTCTTTGACTGACAGTGCCTTCACCATTTGAGACTAGTGGTGTGCTAAAACGTACAACTGGCGTTTCAGAAACTGTAAAACTGACCTGACAAAGTGTGATTTTCAAATTTTTCTTTTTTTTTTAACGCTCCCCTTCTCCTAGCAAGTTGTAGATGTCTTGATTTTGATCTGTCGTGTAGTTATGTTACTGCTGTTTCTGCAGCCTATAGAGAACATACACTGAAACTGATAAATAGAACTTAAAACAGTACAGTTACAAATTAATCTCAATTTAGCTTTTTTGTTTTTTCTTAAATAGAGTTGAGTTTGCAGCAGAAATGCAGCTGTCTGAAGCTGATAGAGAGTGCAAAGGTGACTTTCAAGGTGATGGGGAATGGTTAGGACAGCCCAGATTTTACGAATGGATCTGTGACTTCCATGCTGCTTCTGAATAACCCATTTATTTCTCTGAAACAAACTAAGAGTTGTTGCTCTCTGCCTAAAGCCCAGCCTTTTAAAAGCAAGCTTACAGTTCTCTCAACCTCCCATGCAACAACTTGGAGGCTTTTCCTTGACAGATAATGACACTGTGAGGAAAAGGAAGTTTTGCAACCCTTTAACTTCCTGAAGAAAAATGTGCCGTTATGATTCCTTGAAAAAAAAAATTAAAAACACAACAAAATATTCAATGAGTCATAATTTACAGGAACATCAGTTTTCTGTGATGGTAACAAGACATAATTTTTTTCTATTATCCCAAAGGAAGGCAGACTTTGCCAGCTTTTTTGCTGGTGTTACACTTAAGTACTGCAATCATATTTAAAGAAATAGTATCCAATTTCATCCATCAGTAAAATGAGGATGCTTCTGAATTATTAACAGAAACTCTTCACATCAGGTTTGAACACTGAATAAAAGGAAATGAGGAATCAGTTGAATAAAAGTATGAGAAATTTCTAAAAAAAAGGTAAAAATAATGAAGCTGGACATTTGCAGAAATGCTCATAAAGGAAAGCCATTCCCTTTGCAGCAATTAGGCTGCAGCTTGGTGTTTGTGCAAGAGAATGCTGCTTCAGTTAACAAAACTGATTTCTGTAGCACAGTGGTGAGACTGGCTCAGGCTAAAACTGAAATGTTCTTCTACTAAAGTGCTAATGCTAATTAGTGAATGAAGGATCTCTTCCAAGTAAAGTCACGTTTCCTGTATGAACTAATGACCCAATTTTAAAGAAGGCTCTTATCCGATCAGCCTTTGAGGTATTGCACTAAAGCATTACAGTTTTACAACTCTCATGCTAAATAACCTTTCTGAAGGATGTGCTTTCATATAATGGAGGTGTGCTGAATGTCCAGTTTTAACCTCATGGGGACTTGTTCTCCTTGATGACTTTTTTCCCCCTCACATCTCGTTGTGTTCTTGCTTCTGAATGTCTGTCGTGCACAAGGTTTTCTCTTGACCTCCCAGAAAAAAATACTTGGTTTGTGATACCGAGTGAAATATTTTTGCTTCCTTGTTTTGTTTTTTTTTCAAGTATTTAAAATAGCAGTGTATCAATAGTGGTCTTTGTCCATGTTGTTCCCACAGTTGCAGTAGTGTGGAGCATCAGAAATCGGGTTTGTCCTGGACCTTGAAAGTTGCTATGGTAACTGTACATCCCACTGGGGACCTGACTTAGGTGTGCACACTTCATTTGACTTTCTAGGAGCTCTCTGCAAGTGTGTTGGGTCTGTGAACTCCATTAAAACCTCGTCTCTGGTGTACCGAGGAAAAGGAATCCCTGCTCCTGTCTCTGCCTCCCGTTGCTGCAACCTGCTTGTGATTTCCTCCTCACTCTGTGCTGAGTGAGGAACTGAAGATGCTCACTGGAGCTTCCTACGTGCTGATGGGCACTGATGGAGGGTCTGGTCCAAGCTCTTGGTCTCCATCAGTGCCCTGGCTGTGGGAAGGGGACCCTTCAGGAGCTGAGCATGACAGGAGGACACCCGGCTGAGTCAGTGCAGGGGCTGGTGCTCTCTGCACCGCGGGGTTTGGGCTCCTGGAAATCACTTTCTCTTACCCATAAAGCAGCTGGCATCCTGTGCCCTGCCTGGGCATCGTTTCCTTCTGAAGCACCGCACAGGGAAGAGCTCAGCTTCCGAGCTGGTGCTCTGGAGGCTGGGCCTTGTCCAGGGCAGTTCAAAAATCTCCTTTTTTGATCACCCCCTTCCTAACAATATGACAAGAGTAGAAGGGGCTGCATATGGACATGAAAGAAGGAAATCTTCAGGGGGATGAAGTGTAAGGAACCATTGTGTAAATAGTTTTACATTATATAGTAAGAATAATACCCTCCTCTTTGATTTTTTTTTTGTTTTCTTTTTTTCCCCAAACTCTAATCTGAAGATATTTTTTGGGAAGCCATCTCCCACATGCAAGAATGTGATGGCTCCTTTCTTTCTTCTTCTGTGTAAGATTTTCTCTCTTATTTTGGGTGGTGTTTTACCACTCATTCTGTGGTAGGGACAGTGAACCAACCCTGTTGGTGCCCCCAAGCACTCAATGGAGCAGAGCACAGGCTGAGTGCCTCCCTGAGCTTGCAGCTGGATTGAATTATGTTTGGGTTTCTTTTCCGTGTGGCTGAGGGGTTTAGCACCATCTGTGAGCTGTTTGTAGACAGCAGTGGCTCTCATGTTCTGGGGTACATTCAGGGTGAGAGAGAAGAGGGGCTGGGAGGGGTGGCAACCCCTGTTGTTGGTGTACTTCACGTGCACGCGTGGTTGAGAGGTGCCTGGACTGACCGCCAAAAAATCTTCAAAGAGACTTTCTCACCATGGTCAGATCCTGCTAGCTTGCTACATTCATCTTTTGTAGGTGTTTTGGTAATTTATTCTGCTACTTATTCAGTTCCAGCTGCTGGCTTCCTCTCGCCTGCTGCTCGTCATCAGTTGGTTTGTGGCACTGAGTGATGGCACCTTTGGGGTAGAAAATGCAGACCTGGTGGATCTTTCTTTGGGCCCTGCTCGTGGTGGTGTTTCCTTGACGTTTTGATAAGTAGAAGGCCATTTTCCCGATTCAGGAGGTAGAAAACTCCCTATCTTCAGTTTGCCAGGATATTGTGAGGTGGGGGTTCTTCCCCCCTACTGCCCACCCTCCCTCCCCAAGGAGCACGGGAGAGAATCTAGTTCTCAACTAATCCTGCCAGTTCTTCTTTGCCCTTGGAGAATATTCCTCTCTAGATTTTGGGAGTTATTTTTGGTTTGTTTTGTTGTGGGTTTGGTGGGGGCTTTTTGAGCCAGGTTTGGTAAACAAGTTGAACTTGCTGAAGGCTGGAGGTACAAAGAAATTTAGGGTGGTGACCTGAGCCTTTATGCTGAGACATTTTTTGCAGGCCAGCTCTGTTACCAGCTTGCAAGCCACAGGTAATTTGTTTCCTCTGTAAATCTCCCTGAAGAGGAGGCAAGTGCAAAGTATTTAAAAACACAAAGCTTGTAGTCAGCTTTCTGCCGTTCCTGGAGGTGGAGGAGAGAGCTATTGTGCGGGACTACAGTTCTTTTCTTTTCTTCTCTTTTGTGATGTTTGATGCTTGGGAGTGGGGTGATATTTTACGGAGTTATAATTAGAAATCTGTTGTTGATGCTTTGCATCTTAGTCCTGACTGGAATGCAAATAACCATCCAGTTTGGTAGAACAGGTACAGTTTATACCCCCAGGACACCGACTGAGGATCACTGTGCAAGGCCGCAGATATTTGCCTTCCCTCGAGCAAATTCAGTGGGAAACATTTGCCCAAAACTCCCTCCTTGTCCTGCTGCTTTGCTTAAGCTGGAACATAACACAGNGGGTGACAGGCGCACACTGAATTCTTTACCTCTGTTCCGCTGCTGTACTCCGAGTCCTCCTGCATCTACATTAATTTCCTACAAGGAAAGGTTTAGAACCTGGAGATCCTGGCCTGNGGGCTTGTAACAGCTTTGCAAGAGGAAAAATGAGAAGTACAGACACTTGGATATCAATCTTTTCTTTCTTGTTGGGCACAAGCTAACCAGAGATCTCCTGCATCTGCTCCTGAGCCTGGGAAGTGCTCAGCTGGGGCACAAAGTTCTCATTCAGGTTGTGACAGAGGAATGTAATTTTCAGCACTGGTTTTGCAAGGAAATTCACTGTGAAAATAGTACTGAAAGCTGTCAAATCACAAAGGATTTGCAGATTTCTGAAAAAAAAACAATATGCCAAGCTGAAGGTAGGGTTTTAGGAACTGTCTAAGTATTGATATATGGGGAAATAATTATTTTCTTGCCTGGCTAGAGGACTGCCAGCTTTCATACTGTCAAGAAGAATGCACATGTAACCTGAATAACACATAATCGTGTCTCACTTGAACTTAAAGATATGATTTACAGGACTGACAGGCTCTTTGTTGTATCAGCATTGAGTGGTTGCAGTGCAAAGAAAAATGCCCTTCAAGTACCTAGAAAAGAATTGGGCTGAAAAATGTCATGTTTTTAATTCTGTGAATTGTTATGTCTCCCAGTAAGCCTTTTATGCAAAATATTTGTACTTCTCTTAGGAACATTAAACATAATATTCTCATTTTCCTGTTACTGCAGCATTTTTGCAGTTTGGTAATAGATTTTTTTTTTTTTCTTATCTGTCTGTGCCCTCTGTGTTTGGTTTTGCCCACTGCGTGCAGTCTTCATTTCTGGCAGTTTCATGAAAATCTGTAGCATTCTGGGGACAAAGCTTTGCCACAGCATCGCAACTCAGTGCAGGAAGAGGTATTTAAATTCCCAATTTCGTGTTGACAGCACTCTGGTGACAACTTTCTTTCTTGGTCCCTTCTGCAGCCATCCCATGATTGCCGGTATCAGTATAAATAATGAGCGGCTAAAAAAAAGAAAAAAAGGAACCAAGTGACTTTAACTCCCCTTTCTATAAATACAGCTTCCTCTGGCCTAATTTTCCCGAGGGAATTTTTTCCAGTGTTGTTTGTTCTAAAGACCAGGGAGTCTGTTAATNGTGTCGTGCTTGTGAAGTAAGTTAATAAATTGGCACGTAGCCTTGCCGTGGCATGGCTCGTTGAGGTCCTGAGGCAATATTTAGTGTAACAGAATAAGCAGTGCTCCAGTTAACACAGTCATCTCTTATGCACGGGGATGCATTTATGCCTTTCAAGACAAAGACGCTTTTCACTATATGTCCAGCTATTATTCTGTTAATTCTTTGTGGAGAATTACCACATCTTTGTTTTCCTTTGGGTGGGGAAAGCGTTCTGCGTGTTCTCAGTGAAAAGCTCAGTGTTTGAAGCCACAACACTTACATGAGGATTAACTTTTTGAAAGGCTTGAGGGTCCCTGTGGAGTTGCCTGAGCCCATTAATAAAAGTTTGAATTTTCAGCCTAATGTATTAATTATGTTTGTCCAGTTCCTAGAGGACCAGTAAATCAAATTAATCTTAATTAAATTTAAGCCTGTGATAGGAGGGGAAAAAAAAAAGATAAAATTACAGAGTTTAAAGCTTGAAAGGGTCATTAGACAAGCAGACTGTTACTTTTTCTGGTTAAAGTGTAAATACATTTTAAATTGTGATTCCTCTAAATACATTTTAGCTTACTCATTTTTAGACAGGAGTTAGGCCTTCAGTAATATGGTGACTGCTGTGCTTTTGTCTTCATGGGGAGATTGTTCTTCAGACCAATAAGTTGAAAGCTCTTTTGATAAAGCCCATCTTGTCATGCTAAGCCTGTAAATTACTTCAATGAAATTTGCAACTCTAATAGTAATATTAGTACTAGAAACAAAATTTCTGTAGTGGATGTTTCCATATACTCAAAAGGGAAAAAGCTGAAAGTGATAAAGATGGAAGCCACTTAAGTTTGTGTTCTCAAGTTGACTTAAATCTTCCACTCAAATCCTGCTCTAGGAATCCTTAGATGTGTGAGACCACGCAGAATTATTTAATCTCCCGAGGATGTCTGCATTTTAATAAAACAGCTGTCGGTTTTGCATCCTGAGGTCTATTTCTTGTTTCTGAGGAAAATTTTTCTTTTGATTTAAATCCAACAGAAGGGGTTTTTTTGAACACTTGTCTTCATCGGGCTAATATTGCCCTCTTGTAAAGCAACAGAACATCTCTCCGTTTCTTATTCTGAACAGTGTATTTAATGTTCTTTTTTATCTCTTATCTCATAAGAAAATTTTTGTACAAATAGACATCACCAGCATACTTTGGGGTTTTTTTGCTTTGTATTAGTTTTCAGTGTTTTAGAGCTGTGAAAGACAGCTTTAGCTTTGGTCTTCTAGAAACATTCTTGTTAAGAGCTGTCATTTACTTCTTCCTTTGGCCTGTTTTTTTCATTCACCTTATTTTAAAACAATTCCTAGAAGCTTGCAGGAAGTTTTGCTCAGGATGTGCTTGGTGTAATCCACTGACATAACTGATCTATTTTATAAGTTTGTGTGCTAGGTGGGCAACCTGAAGTAGCTGATTTATGTTTAGGGGTGGTTTTGGCATGGCAAGACACTGACAGCAGTGTTTTGAGCTTCCTGGGAAGTGAAAATATTTTNCCCGGATGGGATGCACAAAAGTCCCTTTTGGTCATGAAGATTTTTAATGTCCTTACTTTGTTGTCTAGCAATGTTGATTTAAGTTACTCTGGTTTGTCATAATTTCCAGGCAAAAATAGTGTGGAAGTATGAGAGATATAGAAAATGGTCAATACAGAGCCAAGGAAAAGTATCCCTGTAATCATGGCGGGATTTGGGGTGGGGTTTTTTTGTTNGCCGTGTGCGTCCTTCCTTTATCTTAGCAGTCTTTATTTCATCCTAGCAAACAGAGGGGAAACTGCGGATTTATTATTAAACTCTAATAAGGGAGCACAAATTGTTTTGAAGTTCAAGACAAATGACACTGCTTGGGCAATGTAAATAATGCAGTGGGTTACCTGGCAGGCTGGAGACACTTCTAGGGTTTCTCACCTCATCACATCTCCCGCAAACAATTGGAGAAGGTCAGCTTCCAGTTAGGCTGGTGACTGTTGCTTTCTTCATTAGGCTTAAAAAGGTTGTCCCCGGTTTC
>VYZQ01063196.1:5750-16691 GCA_013400655.1 Mystacornis crossleyi
TACTTATTTGCTGTCTGGGTTTAAACCACAACAGCCCTTCCCACGGGCTACACTTAATGAACTGCTCCAGTCGGGGCCCCTTCCACAGGGTTCAGTCTTTCAGGAACTGAGTGCTCCAGCATGGGTACTCCATAGGGTGACAGGTCCTGCCTCCACCTGCTTTGGTGTGGGGTCCTCCAGGGGCTGCAGGTCAATCTCTGCTCCAATGCCAACCTCCTGCCTCACCATGATCTTCACTGCAGGCTCCAGGGGAATCTCAGCTCTGTCACTTTGAACACTTCCTCCCCCTGCTTCCTCACTGACCTTGATGCCTGCAGAGCTGTTCCTCTTACACACTCTCACTCCTATCTTCACNTTCCACACTCTCGCTCTTATCTTCACCTGCAGTGTCATTGTGCAGTTTTCCCCCCCTTCTTAATGTATTTTCTCAGAGGTGCTACCACTGTCACTGGTGTGCTCAGCCTGGGCCAGTAGCCAGCTGGCACTGGTTCTGTTGGACATGGGAGAAGCTTCTAGCACCTTCTCACAGCAGCCACCCCTTCAGCTCCTCTGCTAGCAAAACAAAAACTGCTAGCAAAACCTAGCAGGTTTTTTTGTTGGCCACAAAACCCCAATATACTTGGATTTTGAGACTAGAATACTAGACATACCATTTGTTCTTTTATCTCTCCTTCTGCCACACTGATGTAAAATGCATCAGTTGAATTATGAAAGTGGAAGTAGACATAAGACAAGTCTTAAAAAGGGAAGCATTTAGAGAAGACAATGTGCAGTAACATCTTGAAAGCAGACGCACTTTACCTGGAGACAACAGTTTCCCATTCCAAAACCCATAGCATCCATATATATGTAGTCTGGCTTAGCTGCCTTTGCTGCTTCTCCATCATCATTAGGAAATGTTTCAATAAAAGGTGATGGCGTGTTCTTATCTTTAAATACTGTGTGGAAAATACAGGCACTCAGTAACTCAGAGCATGAGACTAAACAATTATTTTGAAAAAGAATAAAGATAAGACTGAATTTACTCACTTGGCACATTTATCACAACCTTCTCTCCTCTTCGGTGTCGAATGTTTCTGGTCAGTGTACTATAAAAAAAGTTTTCTGAATTATATGAAATTTTCTCATTATGCAAATATTTTTGCAGCTACTTTCTCAACAATTTTTAGGGTTTCAGAATGTCAACTTTCTATTTATTTTGAGCACTTTCCTTCAGGAGCCTTTTTTTCCTAGTTTTAAGATAGACTGTAACAGATACAACACTGAATTTTTCTTCAATAAAGTCAGTCTTATATTGATGGACTTTACAGTTCTACGCTGATAAAACAGTCACAATAAAAGGCTATGGACCTGAAGAATACAAGGACAAGTTAAAAGGTATGCTTAGGTTTTAAACAGAATGATTTTCATTGTCTGAAGTCTCATCTTAGAGTGAGAAGTACATGGTCCATTTCAGAGTAACTAGGCCAAGCTACTGAGTACAGAGATGTCACTGTGACACACCTAAGCGAGAGCTGCATTAACCGTGATGGAAGCATTTAGGCACAGGATTTCAAACTGGAAACCATTTTGCAGTAGCAAAATCAACACTTCTTGCCCCATAATAGCGTGAACCATTATATAAAATTCCTTGAACTTCAAAGTTTATTTTCTTAAGACACTTTGAAAAGAACATACATGTCATCCCAACCATTTCTGTCCAAATCCTTGTGGTATCCGCAGCACCTAGCTACTATTCCAGTAATGTAAAGAATTTGCAGGTATGTCTATGATATTTAGGCACAGACAAAATATTCAACTTCTTCAACTTCACAAAAATATTCTTACCTAAATCTAGGATGTTTATTGATGGCTTCATCTGGAAAAAAGAGGGATTTTGAAGCTCCTCCTTCTACTGGTGTTGGCTTATATTCCGGCAGTGTAAACCCAGGACACCCTAACCTATGTAACACAACAATGAGAGCCAAGCTGTAATGAAAACAGACTGTGATTTTAGAACGGTCAGATGATCAGATATTAGTATTCTAGTAGACAACCAGCCAACAATAAGCTTCTGCGCTGGTTAACACAGCCTTTTTCTAAAAGAAACCCCACTAGTCTATCATCAGACAGTGAACATGGGACATTTTCAGTGCTGAACCAAGAAACTTCAGTACTATGTGGGGCACACATACATTTCAGTGTGTTAGTGCTTGTTACTAATACTGACATGCAGCTGCATTCTGTGCTTTCAAGTTTATCTAGAGCATACAGGTTAACTGCCAAAGTAATTTATCCAGTTCTACTCTTAAAAACCTACCCCTTTTAAAACATATACTTAACCAGCTCCGTAAGAATTAGAGGTAGTTTCAAGTGGTACACATATCCTAAGTCTTGTACCCCTATGAGAGAATTTGTCATAAGCAAAGAAAAATTGCAGCTATTAGGTGTAAAATGCTGAGAGACATGCAAGCTAATCAGAAGACACCCCTCTCCTTTGGGAAACTACATTTTAAGTTTCAGAGTCACCTGAAACAAGAATAAGCTTTCACTACAGCTGAGACAAAGGAACATTTGACAAGGCTGAGGTAAAGTAGCAGATTAGTTTTTCCATGTTGCACGGTAAAAAGGAAAAAGATTGTGTTATCTTGCGACACTCTAGTATTTGGATGGTTAAAAAAAGTTAGCTGATAAAATTACAAACTACTCAAAATATCAGGAAACACACACATTTCCGAGAATATTATTTATGCTCATGTATTTCAATATTGTTTCTTCTTCCTGTTTTCAGTGTGTAAGTTGTCTTACAACTTTTAAACCCAGCTTCATCATTTACCTACGTGTTACACTGTAAACTGCATCCCTCCACTCCACAAGAAGGAAAACAACTTTCTGGTCCAGTAGTGAGGGCTCACAAATTTAGGAACTAGGGACACTCATTTAGTATCTAAGCTGGAATTGTTTAATATTTAAGCCATTTTCACACCGTTCACTTTTAACTAACTTACTTTAATAAGCTTACTTCTTTACCTTTCTTCCACACTCTAACAAGCTTTTTTTAATCTTTTTAAATGCACAGAGTTTACTATATACAGGTGTACATGCACAGATGCACACAGGCATATGTACATGCTATTGTAGAGATAAAGTGGCAAAAAACTTCAACCCCATGAAAACTCAGAAATACATGTTAGCGACACTCCACTCACACCAACATGGACTTGAATGACAAGACAGCAAAAAGCAGAAATAATAAACTAAATTAGGCTAGCCTAGGGAGAGCAACCTCTGAGGGATGAAAGTATGTTTGGAATGACCCCTAAGTAATAAATAAACTACATTTTATTATTGATTAGCTTTCACTGAAGTCCAACGTACTGCTCTTACAGTGATGTAAAAAGTATTTCTCTCTATCTACAACATGATGAAGAACTCCTCTCCCTTTATTCCCTGCAAGACTGGGTCCAAAATGTTTGTATGTAAAATTTATTAAATGACATAATATACTTGTAAGGTTGCAGGTGAAAAAAAATGAATTCTGTAAGAATACACTGAGAACTAAACCACTGGACTTTAACAAGCTCTTATTACATCTAGTATAACTAATAAAGTGAAAGTAAATTTTGTCATCAGAGTGTTCTTAACACAGCATTCATAGGACATTATGCAGACATTTTGGCACCTTTGTTGTTATGTCATATTTTGGCACCTTTGCTGCTAAGGCATATTTTGTATTGTTCCTCCTCTCAGCAAGAATTTTGGACTATTGCATTCTGTATTACACAAGAAACCAGCCAGTAAGGCCAGCTGCCTCTCTTCTACTGCAGAGCAACTTTTTTACCATCACAAGCATAACTACCTTCATTCACTTCACTGACCAGGCTAGTTGGAATGAATGTAATACATCTCTGCCTAGAATTATATTTGAAAGGAATGTCACAAAATACGGTTTCTTCTCGATAATGAAGTTCATCCTGAATTTAATTTCTTCAATAATGTCTTTACAACAATAAAAAGGATGAAATCTATCCTTTGTAACGGTATTAACCCAGAAGATGCTCTCCTTTCTAGATTCAGTTAGTATCGTATAACAGAAGTACTAAGTCCGAGTGCTTCAAACTACCAGAAGCTTGCACCTACTTCAGTGAAAAAGCAGTATTAAAAATAGATCAGGTTAGCCATGTTCTGCAAAACTGCTACTTATAAAGATCAAAGTTTGCAAAACAGGTAAAGAGAAACCTTTTCTATATAATTTTCTGTGTCAACTCAAGAAGGTAGACTACTCTATACTTAGCACTTTATGTGCTATACAAATATTCAGTATTCTCTCCTAATACGAAAACGTCACAGGTTAGAAGCAACTTAAAAATATAAAAGACACTTATTTGCTTGTCTCGTGGCAATAAAAATTTTAGGAAACATGAGTGGAACATCAAGCCAAAGTATTTTTATCAAATCATATTTTTCTGTATTGCATTTAACAGTTTAGCTATATGCAGTAAGGACAACAGGAAACATGGCATTACACTTTAACCACCATCTCACCTTGGAAAAGATGTCACTGTGCAAACAGCCTCATTTTCTTTGAGTACAGAAGCAGCCTCTTGCCGTCTTTTCCTCATGTTATCTTGCACAGTGTTGAATTCAGACATGGTTCCCCCGTATGGCTGTCCAGGCGTCCCTTCAATCATGTAGCTTCCATATTCTGGTCTCCAGAGTGTTGGGTGACTATAATAAAAGAAGAGCCACATTTAAATATTTGTGAAACTGCAAAAAACATTAACTACTTGTGAAAATTTCAGAAATTTTTATCACTTGCAAGAAAAATCTCCTATATTTGAATATTTGACAGAGGAACACAATGTACCTTGCAACGTACCTCACCATCAGGAAGTGGTGAAAAGAAAGCAAGGCGCAGTTTGGCAGTAATAGCGCTGCTGTGTGGTACAATAAGCAGGATTTGCCTACACCAAATTGCAGTCCCCCTTATCATCTGTCTCAAGCTTTGTTTCTTGGGGTTTTAAATACAGATCACTGCTGCTTTTCCACAGGAGAGGATAGGGAAAAACGTCCCTGCCATTCTTACACCTACGTTTCTAGTTCCTCCAAAAATGGGAGAATGCTCCTACAGACAACAGGCTTCCCCTATACAGCCCTCACTTGTTCCTGTAGTCAAGAGATATGGGAGCAAGTGCACATGCATGTATGCTTCATGGGACACGGGTTACTGTGTACACACAGACACAAAATCAGAGCAAGACAAAACAAGTACCCAAACTGCAACTTCTGTGGGCTCACCATTACATTCTCCTTTATTTCAAAGCATAATACAAAAAGTGCATGGACTGCGGGCAAGTGTGCTCAAAATCTTTCACTTCCTGAACCACAGATTTATCTGAAAACATCAGTATCTGTGGCTTACAGTTTTACCAATAGCAGACTTGAACGTTAAGCCAGGTTAACAAAATTTTGCACAGTACCATAACAGGAGGATTAAAAAAAAAAGGCTACTGGAAACAGCTACTCACTTGGGGTTTACCTTCTCCCCCTTGTCTTGCAGTGTTTGAAGAACTTCTTCACCACAGAGTACCAAGCGCACTTTCTTATTTTCATGGTCAAATTTTACCAACATATATTCCACCTTGTAAATAATAAAAACAAAACAAACATTTAAACAGTAAGGTTTTGTTCAGACACAAAAAGATTGGCATACTATTTTAAACATCAAGTGAAAGAAAAAGATACGTCACACTGAACTTCATTTAAGTTTAGAAAACATCACTAACTGTGAATGCAGTAAGCAATACTGGCAAAGATGGCTGCATGCTTATTTCATCTTGAATAAAGAATTAAAATTCCTTGAAATTTCTTTCCCTCCATTTCTAATTGGAGACATTTCACAAAAAAAATCCTGATTTTGTATTTGCCTTCACATTATGTTTAGACAAGAAAAAATTAAAACACCATGCAAGCTATATGCAGCACACAAACATTTCACTGTCATTCTATCAGTTACAGCCTCTGTTGCTGACAAAAAAAAAACAAAACAGACAAACAAAACCACCAAAAGTCATTCTGCAAGACATTCATTTACACCCATCACTTGTTGGAGCTGTTAAAGACTAGCACTGTGTCTCATTTACACCACAGAAAGCCCAGAGCTGTTGGGGACAGCACCAGTCCTGTCATTATGACACTCCAGCTCTTGGCATAGCACAGTGGTTTTCACCTCTGCTCGATTCAGCTTTGCTGCCACATTCTCTTCCCCTCCTGCCCAGCACCATACCTTGCCCCCAGCGCTCTGCCTCCTCGCCCCTGTCCCCACCCCAGGCTGCAACCCACACTAGTCCAACAAGCCACTCGTGACAGCAGTGCTGCATTCCAGCACTAGAGATTCTGCTCCTCCAACAGACATTACCTGAAAGCAGCCAAACCTGGAACACCCTCATCTCAAACTTCCTGATCTCCATGCACACTTGCTGTCAAAGCTCCCATAAAGACTTTTGGAGTGCTACCCAGCACAGCAACTTAACAGCTGCTTGGACCTTGTAGCCCTTCAGTGTTTACGGATACACACTGTTTTCTAATACCTCTAGGTCAGAGGATGCTTAGCAATGTTCTGGGAAGTGTAAAAGACAAACCAGCCCCCAGGTGCGATGTGTTGCCTACCATGTAAAAACAAAAGTCACACATGGAAATGCATTGCCAGAGTACTGGCTTTCAACCCCGGCTGGACCAGCAGTGACAGGCAGTGCCTTTGCTGGAGGCTCTCGAACCACTGCCTCCAAGAGTTCCAAAAATCATCTAGTTCAAACATCAACTTATAGTTAAAAGTTCAAGTTGCAGTTTCACAGCTGGAACCATCAGAGGTGCACCGTGCTCCTCAGTTTCATTTTCCAACACTGCCGAGAGCCACATCCCTCTGTATTTAACAAATGTGACTGCTCCAGACCCAGGAGTTCAGATTCACACAAGATGCTCATGTTAAAGTTGCAGCATACCAACTCATGGCAATTTCTATTTTGTACAGAAGTCTGATGAAAATAGGAAAGCAGTTTGCCAAAACACAGGGAACTTGTGCTGTGTTTTACAGCACTCTCTAAGTACATTTGTGGTCTTCATATTCTTTGGTTGCTTCCACGTCCATGGAAGAGTTATTGCTTACTACTGTGACAAAAAATACAATCCTCTCTTGGGATTTATGATTAAATCACAAGCAGTATTATCCAAGAGTGTTTGTAATTCTACAGAATCTGATCAGAGGCAAACTCTGGAGGCACTCATCCAGCAATTACACACATTTACTGTATGTTTTCTAAGATCAAATTTTAATCTCCTAGAGAAAAAAATAATGATTTCTAGTTTCTGTGCAGATCGCACTTTCTTGCATAGTACATTTTGTCAATTGCGTGTATTATGCCACAATAATCTATTTGAGATAACTACAGACTATAGTAACCAGAACACAGTTGAGCACTGATTTAATTATTACTCAGCACCAGTCTTTCCAGTGTCACTTGACCCTATTATTAGAAAGAAAAAGGAATTTCCAGTTTCCTACCATGTTCAACATCATTTCCTGCTTTGTAAAAGTATCATTCTCACTAGGAGCTGGCCTAATCTAGAGGGGGTATTCGAGTCCACAGGTGTGAGTCATACAGATGGATACAGAACAGGCATCAAGCTGGACGAATGCCTGGCCTTCCCCCACACTGCCTGTGGGAGTGGGTAGCAGAAGGGAGAGCACAGGAACTGCAGCTGCTGTCGAGAGACACCAAAGTTGAACCTTTGTCCACCTTTACATGAGTACGCAACTGTGATTAGCCTCCTGTCCTAGAAATCCCTCTCCAAATGTAGCTGCAATGAGCTTGTGGGGATTGTACTTCTCTACAAGCCAAATTAATAGCAAGGTTCAAAAAAAAAAAAATCCACAAAAAAAAGCAAGACAAAAGTGCAAAGAAACACTAAGCCAAGAAGGCAAACCCAAAGAAATCAAAGTGTTTCATATTTCAAGTACAGTAGTGAATATATTGCATTTATGCATTCCAGCTTTAGAAACAACTATTACTTTTGCCTTCAGAAACCCTGACTAAATCTTCAAAGCTGTCTTAACACATGGATGATCTGCCATTAATTTTAATGAGAAAAGAAAAAACTTCAGACAGCTGCCAGCAGTTCTAAGTAACCCACAGAGTATCTTGACAACAGAGGACCGACTGAATGGGCATCCTTAAAGAATGTAATTTAGGCTCATCAAAACATTTAGCCTACAGCTACAAAGAAAGAAACAAATTTGGGAGTTCACACACTTTTACATTCAACTTTAGGTCACCATTCACAGACTTCTCACATGTTTTTTATCCACAACAAAGTTCAGAAAAACGAAGCCAAGCTGAGAGAACCAGCATGCCTGGCAGAGATTCCAGTCCAAAGGCCAAATATGAGGGACTTCACCCAACATCCATAATTCATTATTGTGCTGAGCTCTTTAGAGTTCACTTTTCTCTATAATTTTAACTAGGCTCCTTAGCAAGAAGCAAAATACACATCAGATCAAACTACTGATGCAGATGGCTGACCAGCAGCCTTGCTTAGAGCCAGAGAGGACAGTGCGCCCTGTTCATGGCAAGGATGGTGGCCACTTCAGACCCAAGCTTCCAGTCAGTGCTCTCATCGTGCAACAAACCCTACACATCTCTGTCTTCTGGCTGGCACATGCTGCAAGGCTGCTGAGGACAAGATGTGGCCTCCCAGCTTCTCCCTGCAGACAGACATGCTCTGTGCAACCCCAGTGGACTAATCTATCTGACCACTCCATGTCTGCTTGGCTCACAGAAGTTCTGTGGAACCTTACCAGGCAAAGGAACAACAGTTTGGCCAGCAAGGTTGCAAAGTGAAAGCTGAAAATCCAACCCCTTGCCCTCCCCCACCCCACAGTAAGCCTAAAACAAATTATCGTTCACAGTTAAATGCATTTAAAAAGCAAATATATTCTTAGTTAAAGCAAATACTCCGAGTATATTGCATGTTGCATCCTGCAAGGAAACATCCCTCTAAGTTAGGGCAAAGTCCCAGAGGATCTTGCCCTGATTGCATTAATGTAGGGATTTCCTCCATTCGGGATTGGTTTGTTGTACTCCATCCCTTTCTACTATGTTTGCACCACCATCTGTAAGCTTCTTTTCAATTGTACCCCCCATTGGCTCCTGCTCCCTAGTCCCTCCTTCTCTGTACCCCCATTGGTGCCCTTAGCCTCACTCCTCCTCCCCCTGGCCCTCAGCCCATTGGTTCTGTTGCTCTGCCCACCCCTTCTTTCCCATATAAAAACCTGTACCCTGCCCTCTATCTCTGTTCTTCCTCCCTAGACCCTTCTCCATAAACCTCATTGCTGGAAGCCATATGAAGAATCCTTCCTGCCTCCTTGCCACTGGCCATCGCTCTGCTCTCTTTGTGTGTGTGTGTGTTTGTCCCACTCCATCGGGAGCCTGTGTGCCTGCATCCCTCATCTGGCACCTCCATGCTGAAGCGGCTTCCCCACAGCTGGGGACCCTTCTGCAAGGCTGCGGCACCTCACCACCGCCTCACGCCACGGCAATAATAGAATTACCCGTGAGCCAACACAAGGAATAACTGTTCTTCAGAGACTTCCTTCCTCTTAATTACTGGCTTGCAATGTAACTGCATCTACAGAGTACTTCCATGCCAGCTCCGCCCCACTCCACTGCGGAATCTTCTCAAGAAGGAGTATGCTCCATTAGTTTGCTAGCAGAACAGCACCCAGAATGGTGTTAGCTCACTTACTATCACCTTTTCTCACAGTTGGCTACCAAGAAAATTTCAGGCTTTTGAAAATTCTTTGATATTGCCTCTGTAAATACAAGTGAGACCTTGAAGCCTCTCAACTGTGGAGAACCACAACCAGTCTCCATTCATTAAGTCAAACAGTTGTGCTTGACTTGTCTGGCAGCAAAATGAAAGATGACAGCTCTCTGGAAATGGGTAAGCATGTCTGAAATTGTGTTTGAATGCATGAGTTATTTGACCATAATTACACATATTATTTCTGCATAAAGAATGCTTCTTAAAAATGAAGGTTTACCAGTGAAACAACCCATTAGTAATAATTCTAAGGAACAAGGAGGACTGAAGTTGCCACCCATGCCACACTGTTGTCCCAAATGTGGGCTTGTTGCCCAGGGTGCAGTGCCAGTGTACACACCAAGATGAGATATTTCTATTTAATCATAGAATCTTAAAGGTTGGAAGAGACCTTTAGGATCAGCAAGTCCAACTGTCAACCCACCACTGCCACTGTAACCCCTAAATCACTAAACCATGTCACTGAGCAAGACGCAGATGCCTCTTCAGCACCTCCAAGGATGGTGACTCTACACCTCCTTGGGTAACCTATCCCAATGCCTGACCACCCTACTGGTGAAAATTTTTTTCTAATGTCTAATCTGAAACACCCGTCTTTCAGCTTAAGGCTGAATATTTCTTTATTCTAATTTGTGCAAAGCAAGGAGCTAGGTGATAACCCACAAAAGGCTGCTAGCTCCCCTGTCATCAAAGCTTTATACCATTTTTACATTTTAGCAATTGACTACAAGCTACATAGTTCTCTTATTAATTCTACCTTCTGTTGGTTAAATGATTCTCTTGCTTCTCATGCTAATTAGTCCACATGCTCAGTACTCCTCTTGAGTTGGTGGGTTTCTTGAGTCAGTGGACCACGGTGGTGGGAATCTCTCCCTGCCAGAATTACCTTTTACCCAGTTGGAACTGATCTCAGCACAGTTGCTGAGTTGGCTTTGTTAGCTTCCTACTTATCTTGGGAATTCTGCCAAATGTCCTTGTGGTCTGAAAATTCTGTGTCCTTTGTGCCCACTATCAGTAGTACATCCTTCTCCCCAGTCGTTGCTATCCTCTCCCCCTAGACCTAAGATCACTGAAGCATGTCAA
>VYZQ01063200.1:0-11825 GCA_013400655.1 Mystacornis crossleyi
GGGGCGGCCCGCGCTGCCGACAGCGCTCTCCTCCCGCCCGGGGACGGGCGCGGGCCGGCGGGGCCCGGGGAGGCCCCGCGTGGGCTCTGCGGGAGGAGCGGCGGGGAGGAGGGTGAGGCACATCCCAGGCGCGGGTGAGGTGCTGAAGCCATTCACCGCTGTAGGGACTGGAGGAAACCCAAGGAAGCTGGTCTTCAGCTTACCTGTTTGTGTAGTAAGTGGGATGGTGTTAAAATGGAAAATCGTTTATGGCCGCCTTAATCGCATCTTTAGATGTGATGGAGAAGTTTTGTTTCTCTAAAATAGTTTGAGGGTGCTCTAATGAGGAATCCAGCACGGGTGAAGAGCAAGGTCTGTGTCTGGTCTTTCAGTCCTCCCCTGTTCACAGAAACCTTCAGCTGATGTGAATGCTGGCAAAGTGTGCTCGTACATTAGGCTCTAACAAAAGTTGCTTAGAAATGAATAATTTTAGAGCTATGAACTACTTTTGCTGCTTCTTACTGTCTGTAGTAGTAAGGAGTCTCAGGTAACAGGACACCAAGGGAAGACAGTCACATTCTCTAGAGTTGTTTCACTGGGTCTTTGATTTGTTTTTCTCCTAGATTTTTAAAAAATGCTATGATTATAATACCGCTATGTAGTTTCACGTAACGTGTTATCATAACGTATTATCATTACCCTTTCTTCTGGGGTGAACTTGCATTAGTTTTGTGACTTTCTTCTACTGCTCCCCCTTTCTCAGATGTGGATTTTCTATATGTGTGTTGGCTTGCTATCTTATAAGAGCACTTTAAGGCTTAGGTTGTAGACAGCCTCCTGTTCTCCCTTGAGCTGTGGACAGGGACTAGTTTGTTTGTGCATGGGGGCAGTCCAGAGGCAGACTGAGCAAGCAGTGAATAGAAGAGCTGTTCCTCCTTTGAGGAAAATCCGTTCAGTCCATGCTTTGCTCTCAACCTTTTCAAAAAGAGAGCAAGGAACAGCCTCAATTCTAACAGGCAATTTGTGGCCTACGGTTGCAAGCTGGACTTGCCTGCTTTGGGAGGACTGGGATGTCATGCCCATATAGTCAAGTGTGAACAGCTTTGAAAGCTTTTAGTTCTCATTGAGGGGAATTTCATGCTTATGCAGGAGATGTGTCAAACAGTGCTGCTCACTGGGACAAAGGAGTTGTTCTGAAGTTATTGCCTTCCATACTGAGTTTTTCTTTGGTTTGACTCTAGGAAGAAATCACTATTTCTGAAAAAATACCAACTTAGCTAGTTTTAAGGGATTTATTTCAAACGGATTGTTGTGTAATTTCTACAGCTAGTTATTGCATCCATGAAGAGCAGGAGAAACAGACTTTTAGAGCAGATGCATGTGACCTGAAATATAGCTTCTTTCTCCGTGGAAACACAGGCTTAGGGAACTTAACACCTGTACTTCTACAACTTATTGACATTGCTGTCCCCTGTTAGGACTTGCTATAGGATCATAATGGATTACTATTTTTACTCTAAATAACTTGATCTGGACTGAGAATAAAAATCTGCTGTGAGGGTGTATGTAAGGGAGCTGCTGGAAAGCTTATCCTGCACCAGAGGTACAACTTTCTTGCTGTACTTAGAGCCCAGCCTTTTTGTATGTGTAGAAACAAGAAAAACTTAGGCAGCTTTATCTCTGTCTTGAGGTTCTGTCTGAACATCGGAGATATGTTTGAAACATGATTAAGATGCTGCACGTGAAAATTCTGATATTCAGGATAGCTAGGATATGAGGATCTTGGTCGAGCTTGTGTTTGAGGATAATACCCAGGTTTTGGAGGGATGGAGAAGAAAGACAGTTCTGTTGCCTATGCTGATTTGGAGGGAGGAAGTGAGTCTTGTTCTAATGACTCCCATCTAATCTGGAGGTGATTTTTATTTGTGAGACCGGGAAGATTGATGGAAAAAACTAGTAAAAATAACTGACCTTGAGACAGTGCATGCCTTTTATCAGTAATATTAGGACAATCCAAACTTGGATGCTATTTTCTTGTAGTCTGTTGAATGCTGATTCAACTCTTCTGCCTCTTTTGAACTGTAACTTTAATTTTTCCTAGCAAAGCTGTAGCCGAAAGTACCTTAAGCAAAATTTTTGTTCTTGACACCTATTGCATCTTTCCTGTAGTGTTTGAAATAGTGGCAAAGCGATAGACATTGCTTTAGCCAATTTGGTGTACTCTCCTCATGTTGCATTTCTTCTGCAAAGTAGATGGCATTCTTTGATTAAGAAAACCCTTTGTACTACTTTAGGTCTGTGATCACAGAAATTTTTTTTCTGGCTGCTTTTCTAACAGTCAGTAGACAGTGGCCTCTAGAAACATGGCTTTCTTGCTGATAGTTCAACGACCAAATCGTTAAAGATCTTATCCAGACCTTTCTCACCAGCGAGGGGAGGATGGAGAGTATGTGGTATTGACTGAAAGTCTGTGGGTCTCATCCAACTCTTCTTGTTTCCAAATAAAAATGCCTCTGAAGACTGAGCAATGCATTTGCATATTGATGTGTTTAAGGATTGTAATACACTTTCTATTTTTTCAAATTATAGTTCATGAGATGGGAAAATTCCTCAAAAGACAAGCAACTATCTATTTGTCTGAGTATCCTCTTGAGGGAAATCTTAGGTACTGTAAGAGCAGAGAGATGTTATTTCTCAGTGGCATTCCTGGCTTGGATGTAATATTTTAATTGTTGCTGTGAAAGATGGGAGTCATAGTTACACAATGTGTGTTGAAGCCTTGACATGATGATAGGCATGCTGAAAAAGTTGGTAAAACAATTGAGCTGGAAAATAACTCTTCCTTGAAATTACATTTCCTGTCTTTTTATGTCACACTGTTGACTTTTGTTGACTGGTAAGCTCACTCTGCTGGTGAGACTTGAGTTAAAAACTTACTTATTCTTCAGAATAACTGTATGTACATGAAGTGTTCAACTTGTACTGCTTTGGAAGCGGTCAGGTGCTACAAGTTTTTAGAACAGAGTTGTACCAGAGAAACTGCTAGGTGTGCTAGAGAGTAAGAGTGCCTCAGAGGTGGAGTATGCACTGATGCTGATCTCATCAAAATAGCTTGTATATTATAACTTATTCAAATCAAACTTTAAACAATTTGGCCTTTGTTAAAAGAGGTAATTGATTTCGTTTAGCTGAAGGTTGACTCAGTAGCTTGTAGGCTTAAAATTTATTTTGTCCTGGAGCAAAAGAAAGCAGGACAGGATCTCCTGATTATCCTATCTCTCTGTGGAGAAGCTGCTTTCCTAGGGGATGAAGAGAGGCTTGTGAATATCTTTTAATTATTGCGGGCATACTGTTACACGGGGTAAACTAAGGGATGAGTGTGTAGCCAGCTGACTGCGTGTGGAGTTCACAGGCAGGTTGTTCAGGGTAATGTCCTTAATATTGCCCTACCTCCTTCATATACACACTTGCAATTCTTGCTGTAGTTGCTGCTAATGCTTAGGACTTTGTTATGCAGCAACATGAATTAACTCCTAAAGAACTGGTACTACTTGAATATAACAAGTGTCTTCAGAGGGGCTTTCTATCTAACCCCCAGTACTCAGAGCCATCTTTATAATAAAGACTTCATCCTTTAGAGAACAGTGTTTAAGCAACTCTTGGTGCTAAACTGTATCCTGCTGTAGGTGACTTCTGAGTTTAAGGTGATGAAAAATTAGGGTGAAGAAGGAAAGAGCTGGTGCCACTACGCCAGTCTTAAGAAATCAGAAGAGTAAGAACCTGTTGCATTGAGGAAGGTGTGGCAGTGCACGGGAGGTTCTGTGATTGCATCAAAGCAATTAAATGTTAGTCAAAGTTAATACTTGAAATAGAGGAACAGATAAAGAAGATTCTCTCATGGAAACATTAACATGAAAGAAGGTGTCATAATCTGATGGTAAAAGTTGTTGCAGTGGGGTGGCTGCAACCTTTCCCTGGGAGACAGCCTTGGCCCGTGGAAGAATCAAGGAGACGATATTTGATAGATGTTTTCAGATTTTATTCCCCCTGGCCGCACATGGCCGGAGCCCGGCAGGGACTCCGACAGCGACTGCCCCCAGAACAGGTCTGGAACAACCCCCCCGGGGTCCCGTGAACACCCCCTTAAGTACAGGATTCCCGCGGGCTCCATTCAAACTGACCAATGTGGGACAGGATTTGGGGTACACATGACCAGGGAACAGGGACAGAGAAACCCCGTGCCCCACACATCCACTCATGCTCATCCCCCCCACGGGGGTCACCTCTTCAAAAAGTGACTTCACATGTGACAGCAATTCCTGTCTAATGTGTAGGTCCAAGTAGTTGCATGTCAGGAAGATGAAATGTAGGAAATCTGTAAGAATTTAAGTAATAAAATATTTATTGTTAGATCATATGATACCAAGTAAGCCAAACTGGATATATTCATTAGCTAAATTTTATTAGAAAAAGAACCTAGATAAAAGTGTGAAGTGTTTAATATGTGTAGCTTGATATAGGTTATTATATGAAAGCAAGTAGCAGTTCACAGCAAAAACTGAAAGACTTTTGTAGATCAACTGCTTGGTATCTACCGAGATCTGAACTGCTATGTACAGGAAAATGAATGTGTATATAACTGTTTATTTAAACTTGATGTGTTTATTTAAACTGAACAGAATTAGAGTAATCTCATAATGCCATATGAAGTAATTACTCGGACTAGAAGCTACTTGGAGCTGAAGTGAAGTAAGGAGATCAGTAGTGCAGCAGATTGCAGTTAACGAGACTTTCCTGAAGTGTTACTGTACCTCTTTGTAGAAAATAAATAACGTGGGGTATTAAAAATCAGTTGCAGGTTGAAAGTGATGGACAAGCATAATGCCTCTGTAGTGTTGTTATATCCAGAACTGGGCTGTTTCGTGCAGGTCTTTGCGGTTGATGGTGCAGACCAGAAAGTTTCCTTGAGCAATTATCTCATGTATTTGCTACAGAGCATGCTAAAAGATTGTCTGTGGGATGGGTGAAACAGTGTTGTCCAGGAACTGAACTTACATGCGCAGATAAATGGCAGACTGTTGATTCGTTCATTATTTCTTCTAAGACAGCAAAGCAGGTTTCCTGGTTTTGCAAGCTTTCAGGAAATACTTCTCAAAGGACTGATCTCTTTGTGCTGTTTCATTTACTGCCTGGAAGTAGCCGTGTGTGTGCATTTTGTAGTAGAGCAGTCTCTTTAAAGATAAAAGTGAAACTGCTGTCAGCTGAAATAGTAGGTGGAGTAGAGAGAGCTTCTAGTGAAGTATTCTCTTGGATAAGAATCATCGTTTGGCCAAGTGTGTACTGAGAAGAATGATTATAATGTCTTGGCTTTCCTTGATCTTTAATTCACCCTAATTTATTTACTATGGAAGAACACTAGAGAAACACTAATTTCCTTATTCCTTGCGGCTTTGTTTATTACAGTGTGATGAAATGAAGAGTAATGAAATAGTCAAGGCTAAGAACGTGTGTAAGGGAAGTGAACACTTGTTTTATCAGAATAGCTTAAAGGAAAGCACTCTGCTTTTCGGTATCTAAACTCTTGACGTCCTGTGCCTAAAGTCTGGTTGTCTGCGTTTGCTGCTTACCGTAGGTTTAAACTGTAAATATGAGCGCAGGTTTGTGTTGTCATATCAGATATTCAGCAAACAGAATGGCAACTGATTTGGTGTATGTGCAGCTGCAGGGGCTTAGCTGAAAGTGTGGGCTACAGAACCTGAATGTGTCTAAGGTTATAAAACATGTGATATGACTTCAGACTTGAGAACAATTATATTAGGTTTGCTGCAGGGAAGATCTTCCAAGAGGGAAAAAGTATAAGAATGACAAACACAGGAGAGATAGTCTCTGCCTGCGGCATGGCATTCCTCTCCAGATGAATGATGCTTTCACAAAGCAGTTCTTGAAGCAATTCCTTGGGCTACATGTTCTTTCTTTATTTCAGGTACCTGATACTAATTTACTACTGGCTTCAGAATCACTCTATAGTGTCGCTTACTTGGTTTGGAAGTGTGACTGTATAATAGGAACAGAGACTGCTCCAGGGGGGAGGGAGAGTGATCGTCTGGTACCACCTGTGGAAAGGGTTCTGAATTTCCAGCTGGTTGGGCTGGGTTGGTAACCCAAAGTCCAACGGAGGTAGGCTCTGAGGAGCTGTTCTTTGGGTAATGTCTTGTTCTGACACCTTGCCACCACAAGACTGCCTCAGTATTACTGGACCCATGCACTGAGTTTTGCAAGAACTCCACAACTTGCAAGACTGTTACATTAGGCAAATTCTGGTGCTTAAGCCCGTATGGTAGCCCTTAAAACTGCCGCCCTAAAGTGATTTCCAAGAATCTGCTGGTTCTTCCATTGCGCAACAGAAGTGCCTGTAAGTATTTTATGTGTATGTGATTTTAATGCTGAGCATCTGCTGGTGATTGAGTTGAAAATGTCGGTGGTTATTGTGAGGAAACCGATGGGAGCACCTGGGCTTTTCTCCACCTGAGTCGCGTTTCTCCAGCTGGGTTGAACTGCACATTCATCTTGCTTCTCCAAAGAAGCCTTGGCTATCTGTGGGAGACGCTGTGCTTCTCCTTCAGCTTCCTAACAGAGAGATGGGAACATTTTCATCCAGTCACTGTGCTAGTCACTAAAACCTGAGATTTGAACAGTGCTGCCAGGTACAGTTTTGTTGAAATTGTGTAGTCCAAAGGCCCCTGCCTGCCCAGCTGAGTGACTGGATGGTTTGGGAGCACTAGTTCAGCCGATGAACCACCCGCCTGCCCCCGACTGTAAAAATCCTTATTCAGAGAGTCAGACTAGTATTTCAGTGTTAGGCATTGTAATGAAAGTGGAATATTTAAATTCACTTAAACTAGTCACACTGTGTTAATCTATTGTCACTGCTTCCATGGTAACTTGTTTCCTTTCAGGCAATATAATTCTCTGTGTGTATATATAAACATTATACACATTGAAAACCTTAAGCAAGGTTTGATTTATACTGCTTAATATATTTCAGCAGTGAATTTCTATCTTTTAAGTTAGAAGGCAAGAAAGAATTGGTCAGTTTCTACTATTTCTGGCTAAAATATTCTATGTTTCTGTCAAAAATGAGATAGTTAATGAGCTTGATATTTTGTTGAAGCCAATGTACTGAATAGGAAAGGTGTTGTCTTTAAAGAAGACAGTTTGAGTACAATACTGAATAACATTTACTTTAAAGTGAGAATAATATCAAATGTTGTGAGATTCTTGGTTATATATATCCTTGGAAAGGCATCTGGCAAGAAAAACAGAAGGGTGTGTAAATTATATCTTGCTACGCATACAACATGTGTAGCATGAACATGTCACTTGACTAAGTCAAACTAAACGGCTTTTTTTTTAAGCTGGGACATGAAACTTCCTAACATATTTTGACGTATTCAGATATTATACAGAGTATTCGGGGGGTGGGGTTTTTTTTTTAGGGTTTTTTTTTTTTTTTTTTAGTTATTTTAACATTTAGCAACCAAATTCTTGAGTTTTTGAAGAATAAGGATAGAAGCTATTACTGCAAGGATAGTTTTGTTTCAGATGGTATAAAATATTGATGTGTTAGTGGATACATAATTTGCAAATGTTTAGGTATAGTGAAGGTACATATTAGTTGCATATCAACAGGTAGCTGAAGTCCTCAGAGACAGCCCTGGATACTTTGGGTACTTTTACACAGAGGAAGCCTTTAATGTGTGCTTAAGTCTGCAGATGGTCAGCAGTTCTTTCGGCCCTTTGTATTCATCTGGCATCTGAGCTTAACACTGAGATACGGGGAATGAAAACTTTGGGAAATGTAGAAGGCTGCATCGATTGCTCAGTTGCAGCAAGGATCATTCTTGAGAGCCAAGGTAAACATGGTGCGTGGTGCTGATCTGGCAGGCAGCTCTAATTGCTGCACCAGGGCATTGGAGGGCAGTGGGAGTGCTGTGCTGGGGCTGGGGTGTGAAAAGTGTTTTCTAAGGAACAGTGACTGTATAAATAATGCTGTACAAGGGCAGGATGAAAATGCCAAGGGAGAAATGCCGTTACAACACTTTAGAGACTTTTTTCCTTGCTTGCCTTCTATTTCTTACTATGCTGTCAAATTACAGTTTTGATTTCCAAATGAGAGCTGTAAAGACAAGGAAATGCGGAGCCAGTGTGTGCTACAGTGTATTTCCCTTACTTGAGGGAGCTGGGGCAGAGACCCAGACCGAGGGAAGAGCAGCACGTTGCCCTGGCTTCACCTGGCAGAGCTGCTTGCACCTGGGCTGAATAGGATGTCAACGACTGTGTAACACTCTTGCAAAAAGTTCAGTCTGGAATTAAATGAGTATGGCATTGCTATTGCCTCTGTAGTCATGGCGGCTTGGAGATCTCCTCTGGATGTCATCTGCTTTCCTCTCTGCTGAGGGCAATTCTCTTGAGTCTGGAGGTTCACCTGCTCTTGCTTATGAAGGACATACCTTTCAAATGGTAATGCAAGGAGATCTGAACAGCTTGGTCTTCCTGCAGGCTGTGTGATTTACAAATCAGAATGGACTGATCAGCCTTTCTTTTAAAATTTGGCCTTTTTAGACTTGGTTTTTTTACAGAGTCATATGCAGTATTTCCTCTGACTTGTTCTTAGCATGTAGGCATGAAGTGCTAGAAACTGCAGTACGTAAAACAAATCCCAGTTCTTTTACTGGCAGTATTCTGGTATGGTGAAACAAAAGAAAGAATAACTGTAAGATGACTCATTCCAAAAACAGCCCTTCCTGTCTCCAGATAGAAACCTCAGACTTGCTCAGTATAGTTTTGAATATAAAAATTAGGTGCTTAAGTTTCTTGTTCTGGTGTTTACCTACCACAAGATACAAAACTGCCCATTGTGTGTGGTGGTATGAAATCTCCTGCCTTTGTGTTACGAGGTAGCCAAGATGTTTGTCAGCTATTCTTCTACAAACATGCAAACTGTTGTTTTAGATTTTCATTTAATTATTATCATCATGCCAATAACAGGAGATATGTTGTCTGACAGAGTAAAGCTTTTTGTACTTAATTTTATTCAGGAACAGTTCAACCAGAAAATAAACTCTTAGGAGTTAAAACTCTTAAACTCTGTTCTGTATTTCAGAGCCTGATCAAAGTGCCAGGTAGTTTAACACCAGCCTAGGAAATTAGACCTTCAGAACAGGAAGGCAAATGGGAATGCAGTCAGCATAACAGAAGAACCTCGTATTTGGGTCTGTCTTTTTGTCCTAATTAATAGTACCTCTCCATGATTTTGTCGGAAGTTCTGTCTGTACTGACATCAGGACTAATGATAGTTTCAAACTTGGCCATTATCACCAGTTGCTTTAGAGCCTGGCCTTTTGTGTCTTGCTCTGATTGTCTCCAGCTTTGCAGCTAGTTTCTCTAGCCTGTTTCACAAATCATAGTTGTCATCTTTATTTTGGCACTGCCTTGCAAGAGGACTTCCCTCTCTAACTTAAGGGGGAAGCTGTTTGAGCCTTCCTCAGTTTTGCTTAGTAATATCAAGTCTGTTCTGATGTTACAGGATTCAACAAACTACATTGGTCAGGTATATAGAAATACTGCCTTTAGTCAGCAGAGGGAGAAATCTTGCCTTGAGGAGGACTGCAGTGATTGGGATTGGAATGGAACATTTAGTTAAAATCACTTGAGTTGGCCAATTCTGTGTTACCTTGTTCTCAGCTGGGAGCAGCTCCACTGTGTATGACTTAGTTTTGTGGAACTTTGTATAAATATATGCCGCATTTATAAATATACACATATAGAAATAAGGGTAAAAATGGGCAAATCTGCATAACATGCTTTAAGAACCCTTTCTGATAATCTGTCGCAACAGCACAAGGCATTCCCATGCTATGGAACACGAGGGGATCCTTGTCCTTTCCTGTATGAACTCTACATGTGTAAAGATCAGAGAGAGGAGGCAGCCTAAGGGGCTTCTCCATCTGGACAGCTCTGCTCAGCTTAATTTTGGCTGAAATTTTAGAATTGATTCTTCAGTATGGAAGAACAACATAGACTGACTGTTACACAAAACTGTATAGTCATTCAGTATCAGTAACTGATAAAATTTACTTTAAGTCCCAGATTTGTCAAAGGCTGATTAGAATGTCTGAATGAAACAACTGTAGTGAAATACATGACCATGGCTTTTTCCAATTTAATTAATTAAAACCTTGCATACAGGCAGTTTGAAGAAAATAGGTTTTGTTTAAGCCAAGTCTGTTGAATTACAACACTGATAGTATGTCAGCAGCCTGTGTTAATATTATCTTTATAATGAAAACCTTTGGTAATCAGTCATCGTAGGGCTATCTTGTATGTAATGTTGGAGCTGAAAGTGATTGAGATAGTGCTTTCTCTGAATCACAAGGTCTTTTTGAAATGGTCACTGCTGATCATCTTACTCTTAGGCAGTCAAAGAGTAAGAGCTACATTCACTGTATATGGGGCAGGGAGGTAAATGATCTTTTGACAGACTTCATTGAGATGCATTTCTTTTAATTAAAATTCAGTTTCTAGGTTAGTAATTTCATTTGTATAAACAGCAAACTTTTAAAACAAAGCAAGATTAATGTGTAATTATTATTAGTGTGTTTCTTAAGCCTTAAATATACTTATATTGATACAGTTCTGATGACTTTATCATAGTTAAGAGATCCTCTGATATGGTTGTGCTTAAGATTTTTCAATTTCCTGTTTGTATTTTGGCAGTTGTGAGTTTGGGTCTTATATATTTATAGTTTTTTGCTATGACATTCTGATTGTATTTGATATGTTATTCCTGCACTTCTTGGGGTTTTGTTGTTTATGTCTTTCAGTCCAAATGCGTCTCAAACCGCCTCATCAACTGAATGTTAAGAATGCTGTGGGATTGCAGTAGTGATGACAAGCAACTAAAATCATTATTCTCTGTCAAGAAAATAAATTTAAATACTAAATGTCTTTTTTATTCTGAAAATATTTACATGTTACCTATTTGTATATTGGTGTTTATGTATAGACTGAAAAACCAGGCATCTTTCACACATTACTCTTGCCAATTGGAGAATATCACCGTATCACCAGTGATCTTCTCTTCTCTCTCTACACAGAAGAAAAATAAAAACAAGAAAAACAAACCGCTTCAGTCCCAACAACCCCATGTACTGCTACAGGCTGGGGACAAAGTGGCTGGAAAGTGGCCCAGTGGAAAAGGACGTGCAGGTGCTGGTCAGCAGCTGGCTGGAGTGAGCCAGTGTGTGCCCAGGTGGCCAAGACGGCCAATGGCATCCTGGCCTGGATCAGGAATAGCGTGGCCAGCAGCAGTAGGGCTGTGATCATCCCCCTGTACTCGGCACTGGTGAGGCCACACCTCAAATCCTGTGTCCAGTTCTGGGCCCCTCACAAGAAGAAAGACATTGAGGGGCTGGAGCGTGTCCAGAGAAGGAGCTGGGAAAGTGTCTGGAGCCCAGGTCTGATAAGGAGCGGCTGAGGGAGCTGGGGGTGTTTGGCCTGGAGAAAAGGAGGCTCAGCGGTGACCTCGTCACTCTGCACACCTCCCTGTCAGGAGGCTGTAGCCAGCTGGGAGTCGGCCTCTTCTCCCAGGGGACAGGTGACACAGGATGAGAGGAAATGGCCTCAGGCTGCACCTGCAGAGGTTCAGGTTGGACATCAGGGAGAATTTCATCACTGAAAGGGCTGTCAGACGTTGGAACAGGCTGCCCAGGGAGGTGGTGGAGTCACCATCCCTGAAAGTGTTCAGGAAATGANGGGAGTCGCCCTCTTCTCCCAGGGGACAGGTG
>VYZQ01063201.1:0-26221 GCA_013400655.1 Mystacornis crossleyi
ACTCTGCCAGGCTTGGTGCTGTGGCCGCTCTCCTCAGAAGCTGTTCCAGCCACCCTCTGGTTGAAGAACCTGTGTCTAATACCAAATTTAAACCTCCTCTGACACAACTTCAGGCTATTTCCTCGGGTTCTGTCACGGGCCACCACAGAGAGGAGATCAGTGTCTGCCCTTCCTCCTCACGACCAAGTTGTAACTGCAGTGACGTGTCCCCTCAGTCTCCTCCATCCTCTGAGAGTGATTATCGAGTATTAACAGTAGCCACTTCTCAGCAGTAATAAACTGCTTTTCTCTTCCACAGTTGACCCCTGGCCCAGGAGCTGTCACAGGGAGCTGTGCGAGGCGGGGGAAGTACAACTGGATAAAAACCAGAGTGGTGCTGGTTTGACATGGAGCTCACAGCTGGACAAATCCCCTGTTCCCCTCTGTGCAGGATGACTTGGAGACTTCTGGCACGTGGTCACGGTGCTTTTTTACTGCAGGAAACACTGTCTGTCTCTATCTTTGGGGAAAGAGGAAGCTATATTCAGGACAGGGGGCAAGAGGTGCCTGGGTCAGCTGGGGGGGTTAAGGGACTTCACCTTCATCTCATGTGGACGCTCGACCCTTATCATCACTACATTCAAGAGATAAGCAATGAATACATTGATAACCCTATGTCTGTGCTAATTTCCACCATTTAATTTGATAAAATCTTTTTCAAGATAAATTTTTTTTCTGTGTCATTTGTGGTTTTCTTTATAAAAATTTGTCAGGAGAGTTTAGGAAAGGAAGAAAATGCAACAAGCCTTTGTCAATATTTACTGTAGTGAAACCAGTTGGAAATTGAAAGAGACCAAGGTGAGGAAGGTATTTGCATGTGCAAAGGATGATATAAGTGCAGCTGAGATTATATCAAAGTGAAGAGAGTACAAGGCAGTCAGAGAGAAGGTTTTGCCTTCACTTGGCCTCCCAACCCAAGCAAACAGCAGCCTTTGATAGCTTTGAAGGTTATTTCTTGCTCACACCTCAGATGGGTGTGCATTTGCTAAGTGCATTGCCTGTGGGCAATCTGATTTATGTTCAAATGTTTGCGGTACATGAGGTGCACGCAAATCTATTTTTATATATGTATTTATTATCAAGGCATGCAAAGCACAGACTTTTCAGCCTACCTACACAAAACAGCTCAGAGCTGTGCCTGGCAGCAAAAAAAGCTTTGTGGAGGTCCTGACCCAAGCTATTGTATAAGTCCCCCTACACAAGCCCAAACTCGAGCAACAAATGCCTGGATGTAGATGCTCACATCAGTGTCTCCACCTGTTGAATCAGTGAGCCAGGGGAGGGAGCAGGAACTGGGTGAGGTCCAAGTCTGGGGGCAGGGGTGAAGTGTAAGCATCTCACATCACACACAGGGGAAGGGAAGGCCATGTCCCAGCGCAGAGCTCGGAGCTATCACTGTGCTATCACTGCCCCTGGGACCAGACCCCACAGCCAGCACTGACCCTGCCAGGCTTAACCCACCCTGAGGCACTGAACACTGCTCCCAGAGAGGAAAGCTGTTCATTTAGTGGACCCAGTGCATGTCTCATGAGACAAATTCTTCATTGCAGCGTTTGTCTCTTCATCCTTGTTTGGACTTGCGTTTTTCTGGCTGTTATGTAGCCAAACTGCATAAATAAAATATATCCAGCATTTTTCATCATTAACAGACTTCTCACAGCGCTTTTCATTTTTAGACACTTCACCTTTTCAAATCACTCATTAAATATTAATAAATTAATCCCTCTCACACTCCTCTGACGCATTCAAGACATTTTCATGATGATCGTCTTATGTTCTGTTTTTTATTTGAATATGAAATACATCAAGTAGATGTATCATTCAAAACAATTAGCTGGCAGTTATAAACAGTGCCAGAAACCAAGCATGGCAGGCTGATTTTTCCTACATGTGTTCAATTGGCACTTAAATACAGGAAGTGAAAAAATGAAGAGCTAATGGCATGAATGACTTTTCGAAAGTTTGTATTTTTCAACACATTGTTTACTTGCTTCCTTCCGTTTCCATGAGTCTTTTTATTGGAAGTTATTCAAACCACCGGTAAAAATCAGCAATTTTTGCTGGGCTGAATGTTTGTATTGGGATTGCATGGCAAGGTTTTGGTACAGGGGGGCTACAGGGGTGGCTTCGGTGAGAAGCTGCTGGAAGCTTCCCCCATGTCCAACAGAGCAAATGCCAGGTGGCTCCAGGATGGTCCCACTGCAGAACAAGGCTGAGCCCACCAAGGCTGAGTGACTGTGGTAGTACCTCTGGGATGATACATTTAAGGGGGGAAAAAAACCCCAAACAACAAATAGAAACTTCAGCTGGAGAGAGGACTGAGAATAAGAGAAACAACTCTGCAGATCCCAAGGCCAGTGCAGAAGGAGGGGAGGAGGTGCTGGAGCAGAGATTCCCCTGCAGCCCGTGGTGCAGCCCATGGTGAGGCAGCTGTGCCCTGCAGCCCATGGACGACCACTGGGGCGCAGAGATCCACATGCAGCCCATGGAAGACCCCATGCTGGAGCACCCTCGCCCCATCTTTGGGATGCCCAAAGAAAGTTCTAACCCCAAGGCAAACCCATGCTGACGCAGGTTTGCTGGTAGGACTCGTGACCTAATGGAAGGAACCCACCCTGGAGCAGTTTGTGATTATCTGCAGCCTGTGGGAAGGACTCACCTTGAAGAAGTTCACGGGGGACTGTCTTTCGTGGGAGAGACCCCACTCTAGTGCTAGGAAGAGTGCAAGGAGTCCTCCCCCTGAGGAGGAAGGAGCATCAGAGAAATTGTGTGATGAGCTGAGTGCAGCCCCCATTCCCTCACCCCCTGTGTTGCTGTGGGGGAGGATGCAGAGAATTTGGAAGTTAAGTCTGGAAATAAGGAGGGGGGTGGAAAGGTGTTTCAAGATTCCATTTTTATTTCTCATTATCCTATGCTGATTTGATTGACAATAAACTAATTTTTCCCCAAGCTGAGTCTGTTTTGCCCGTGACAGTGACTGGTGAGTGATTTCTCTGCCCTTATTTCTACTTTTCTCTAAACCTTTTGTTATATTTCCTCTCCCCAGCTGAGTAGGGGTGTGACAGAGCAGCTTTGATAGGCACCCGGCCTTCAGCCAGGCTCAACCCATCACAGAGCTCACCTGCATCTGGGTAAGATGCTGCACCCACAGCAGCATCTCTGGGCTAAGCAAATGTCTCTGATGTCCCTGGGAAAGGGATCCTGCCACTACCCCCAGCCTGGCAGGGAATTTGGGAGCAGAGCCCTTGTGCAGAGAGCCCTTTTAGACCTAATCATCAAGGTATCTGTAAGCCCCAGTGTGGAAAACCATGCTATCCAGACTCTTTTTCAGGAGTTAGAGAGAAAATGTACTTCCAGGCTGTTGACTCTACTCCAGGGACTGGTGGCCAAGGCTTGGATGCTGAGAAGGTGAGGACACTGCTGGTCCTGGAGCCAAGCACACCTTGCCAGCTGACAGTGCTGTCTCTGCATCAGGAGACTATTTCCTGCAGGACAGGAGCAGTGACTGGCTCCAGACAAGCCTGATCTCATGAGCTCTAGGGTACATCTCTGGACTTACAAATGGTGCAGCAATTATTGGGAAAAGATGCCCCATTCTGAAATTTGGGGTGCCTAGCAGGGGTTCAAACCAGTTCACATGAAGAACAGCCTTCCCTGACCCTGACGGTCTCACTCTCAAACAATGACGAAATCTGCTCGTGTGTCCTGGCAAAACCCTGGCTTGTGAGAAAATGCTGAATATGTGGAGTGACAGGCCGGCGGTGGCTTCCCAGGGAAGTGTCAGCACTGCTGCCCATCCGACCCTTCAGATCTACACAGCAGCCTGAGGCTCATGATTCAGCTGGAAGCAAGGCAAGGTCTGTTTCTAGCATGCTTTCTGTTGTTTTTTTGCCATGCCATTTATCTTTTCCTTGGGAAGGTGCTGTCCCTCTGGTGGTGCTCATTAGCAGGCTGCTGGGCAGGCAGGATTTCAGCAGTGACAAAAATCCCAGACAGCCCTATGGCAGGACAGTTTCAGTGGCATCACACTGTCAGCCACTGCCGTGCCACCACCCAGGACTCCTTCATGGGGAGTGCAGGGTGTCACTGCTACAGGCACTGCAGCCCCTGTGGGGACACTTTGCCGCCTGGAACGTCTCTGCGCATTGCTCAGGCTGGGTCCTGCCATTTTCCTTATCACTCCCTGCCCTGTCGGAGGTGTTGCACTCTCTGGTAAGACTTGTACCTGATACCTGAGGGCAGCGTGCTGCTGGGAACAGCAGCAGGCACATGCTAATGTGAACCGATGGGATGATATTGATTCTTCCATGGCAGAGATCTGGGATCTGGGCTGCCTGCAGGCCCTGCAGGCCCTGGGTCAGGCTGAGCCACCTGGCTCCAAGCCTCTCACTGGGATGAGCTGTCACGTTCCTTTCACACTGAATGGAAAGCAGGCACGTCCGAGGTGTGATACACCTGATATCCCTCTGACATCTGCTCTGGAGCGAGACGAACAAACCTCTGCCCGTCTCTCTTGGCTAACTACAGTGGGAGGCGAGGGTGCCTTGCTCCAGGTTAGGTGAGGTGAATCCCAAACTAGGTAGGCAGCACCTGTGTCCTGCTTTTGGTCATCCTGCTGCACCCGAGCCCAGCTGGCTGTGGCAGCTGTGTGCTGGGCTGGCAGAAAGGTTCTGGAGAGCACAGCTGAAAGTGAAGCTCTGGAGAGCAGAGCTGCTTCTGGAGAGCACAGCTGAAAGTGGGAGGGTAGATAGATGTTGGGATGCAGGGAATGGGGGTGGGGGGAAGTTTTGCTAAAGCTCTACCCAGGCCCTATCTCAGGCCCTTTTGAAGGACCAGCTCTTTTAGAATTTTATTTTGGTAAGGCAAAATATAGGATAAACATGCTAAGACTGCTCTCTCAACAATGTAGTGTTCAGGAATCACTTACAGCCAAAAAATACTTGTTGAGAATGGCATCATCTATTGTCTGAATTTCTCCCTGGTCAACATCATGCAAGATCATGTCTGCATAATGCAGCAGCTTTGTGCAGCCGGTTTCTGCAGGAGTCACTCCATGTGCAGTCCTCTCATCCCCATTTCCAGCCAGGCACACCACGATCCACTTTGCATTAGCAGGATATATGAAGTTCTTATGTGTTTTTCAACTTACTGGGCACCCCACCTCATGACTGTCAGACAGTCCTGTGTGTCTCCTTTGGGCATCACCACCTCAATCACCCAATTGCGTCTCCCAGCTTTTGTGTCTAGTGCCACCATGGCTCTTGCACCCGTGGCCACCTGTAATTACTTTCTGGCTGATAAATGTTCTGCTGCAGCATCGCCCCTTTCATCCCCATTCAAAACAATGCCCCAGCACCAGGGAAGTTTTTACTCTAGCACTCTGAAGCTGGGAAGTACAGAGCAAAGCCAAAAGGGAAAGCACTTAAATAGGAGGAGGTTTGCCAAGCTGTGATGTTACAAACAGCTGCTTTGTTGACAGCTCTGTCACAAGGAAATTACCTCCCCCCATGCTCAGTGCTTCTAGAAATGGTATTGTTGGAGCAGATTGTGTCTTTTTGCTTTTGAAAAGCTGTTGGGTGCTATACTTCAGGAGAATATGAACTGGAAAAATTTTGAAACCCTACCAATATTGTAAGGGAAAGGAGAGATCTATGCTTGCTTTGTGCTTCCTGCACGTTTCCCCCTCCTTCAGTGCTCTCACACTGACACTTGGTTCCTATTAGAGCCAAATGCTGTTTCCTCGCATAGGGACTGACTCTGTTTAGCAATTTTTAATGTAATCCTGAGCCAGAGAAACAACATGAAACAATATCTGCCCCTTGGTGGAAGCACTGGTGAGCAGCAGCACTGAGACAAAGAGGAGGCTGGAGACTTAGAAGTTTGCAGCTTCGCTAAAAAAGTCATTATGATGCAATTCAGCTGCTTGGAGCAGATGTTTGACCTGCCCACTGCTTAAAAGGGAGGCACAGCTTGAAGAGAGCACAGTCTTGGTCACAGATTATTAACACAGAAAGCAATAGCCTTGAGTATCTAAACATTTACAGTGAGACAAAAGCATCGAGGTCTCTGTCCTTCAGCCTGTACCTCGCTATAGTGCCTGCCCTGGCTATGCATCATGTGCTCACAGGTGGGATGTACCCAATTTTGGCAGCAGGCTGTTGGGGGCGGGGCTTCAAAATGACTGGGTGAATTCAGGTTTCCAAACTTCATGGGTGTTTTACTGCCCTAAATCACCTGGCTTTGTCCAGAAATCATTGCACCCAGCCCTGGAGGAGTTGAGAGAGGCAGGAGGAGCTTTTCTTCTTCTCCTGTTTGCTCTGCAGTGACCTGACACCACCGGCAGCCTTTTACTGCTCTTTTTTGCTGCAGCTGCTGGAAGTAGCCCAGGTGTGGTGCTGGGTAAGAAATCAGCTGAGCTGCCCTGGAGAGGCTGAGGGCGTGCAGACTGCTGATGGTTACAGCTTGACTGAGCAAGGAGCCAGGTCTGCTCTTGAGCAAGGTGCGGTTAAGGGAAAGGATGTTGACATAAACCTAATTGCAGGTATTGGGAAGTTTTAAGTCTCTCTGTATTGGAAACACTAGCACTTTTACAGCTCAGCTCTTTTGTAGGTGTTCTGGATAGTTTAATTAGTGTGTCCTCTCACTCATGAGGACAATTTCAGTTGCACAGTAGCTGTTGCCACAGCAGGTTTTGGTTTCATGTATCCCCTTGGATTTTACTTCCTAGATCCCAGCTGGTTTTGTATTCCTCATATAGCTGTTCTACTGTACACATATATACATATTTATATGTATATCTGTAGTTATAAGAGGAGGAGAAGCCAGGAGTCCGTAAGGAGATGTGCACACTCTGCACAAGGTGTGCAATAACCCCAGTTACAGGCTCTGACACATCCCCCTGGCCAGCAGCTGTGCCAAAAATGACTGAGGTTGCCACATCAGACTTCAGCCAGCTCCACGATGCCATCTCAGATAAGGGAAGCAATGTACCAGGCTATGTTAGCTGGAATGTGGCCACCAGGAAGAAGCTTCCTCCCTCCCCTACTTGGAATTCATATGGAATATTGTTACCAGTTCGGGTGTCCTGGTTCAAGGTGGTGTAGAGAAGCTTAAGAGGGTCCTGTGGAGATGGACTTTAGTCCCCTTGAGGAGATAAAAGGCAGCTGGACTTAATTTTCCTGACCAAGAGGTGGCTAAGGACTAAGGTGATCGCAGCCTAGAGTAAACATGGTTACAGCAACAAAGGAACTGAGCCATTCTCAAGTGCAGGGCAATGGCCTTGACTGTGGTTTGGGAAGTTCAGGGTAGACAGAGGGAGAAAATGCTTTGCAAGGAGGGTGCTGCAGCCCTGGAGCAGCCTTCTCCACCCTCTGTCCCTGGAGATTTTCACAGCTCTGCTAGAAGAAGCCGTGGCTAACTTGGTGCAGTGCTCGCCACACTCCTGTTCCAGGTGGGAGGTTGGACTTGAGACCTGGAGAAGTCCCTTCTGGCCAAGACCACTGTGAACACACACAGAGTACCAGCACAGCCATACCATGTTGGCTGGGCTTTCCCTATTTGCCACCAACAGCTGGCAGTAAATATTTTTCACTGTTTTCCTTGCGTTGCTACGGTCCTGTCCATGTGGATGAAGAGATCTGTGGGACATAGGTCACCTTTAGATCTGTATCTACCATGATCCTTAGCACAGTGAGGTACCATGTACGATTCAAAACCAGATAAATCCTGCAAAGAAATATGGCTGCAGTTACTTTCCATTGCATGAGTAACTCAGCAGAAAACAGAACTAGGACTTCACCTCCGGCAAGATTTGCTGTAACCACTCATCAGCTGTGTTTTCAGGTGTGCTTTCCCTGCAGCAGGGCACCTGCAGCCATTTCCCCATCAGTGAAAGTCTTTTCCAGCCAATCAATCTTCAATTTATCCACCAAATTATGAATGCCTGTTGACTCTTTAGCAGAGCCTGACCCTTAAATACGTTTGAAACAAGAGGCTAACGTATGTGGGCAGGTGTGTACGCGTGTGCATCTTTGTCTGGATGTGTGTGTGGTGGAAAGGAAAGGTCTGACCAGAATCAAACAAAAATAGAATCCTAATCTCTTTTCTGTGTAGAGCAAATTGGAGCAGATAGCTTCCAAATGAAATCTGAGATGATGCCAGCTGTCTGCAAACTGTACCTACTTTGAAAATAAAATCCCACTGCCTGCAAGTCATCCTCATCTATGTCTTCTCAAGTACAATCTCCTTTTACCCAGACTGTCCATAAGATGGGGGTGTCAAAACCCAGCATTTTGAATTGAACAGGTCTAATTTTAACCACTTACTGGGGCAGGGCTGTGGCCCCTTTGTGTCCTGCTTCCTTCAAGGACAATCCCCTTCTTCCCCAGGAAAACTGTTCTCCTGCAAAGAGAAATTAGACAAGTACCAAATAAAGACTGGATTTCACTCATCTTAAAAAAGCCCCTATGTCCCACCAAAAGATTCCAAGCAGCAGAACAACCTGTGTGAGCAACAAAGAGTGGAAATGTTAAAACAACTTTATAGGAACAGTAGAAAAAGCGAACAAGCCATGAAGCACAAGCATATTGAATAAATGCTTTGCACATTGATGTAATGAGATTCAGCTGACCGAGACATTTATATGGGGAAGAAATCACGGCCTCATTGCACTCAATAGACAAGTTGCCACCGACTAATGGAGCTCTGCTTTCATGATGTTTATATTGCAACATAAGCCAAGATGCCTGTGAGCTGTCAAAACCCTTTAGAGCCATTTGTCCCAACAACCCCACAGTATCATCCCCTAATACTCTATTATGCAAAGAGACCCCTTTTATTTTTATTAGAGCTAATTCACCAGATGGCTTCTCCCCTCCTCCCCTCCCTGCTTTGATGTAGCAAATGCAAGCAAGTGATTTTGCTGACTACAGATCAAGGCACAGATCAGTGCTATTTGCCATGCACAGAACATGAAAAGCGGAGCAGGGACTGTCGGGCAAATCTTACATGTTTGTAAACAGCGAAGAAACCTTTGCAGACACGTGGGAGGGAAGCAGCCCTGCTCCCCTGGCTCGAGGGTGGGCTGCAGGCTCCGCTCCTACAGCCCTGCAGGGAGTCGGGTGGGGAAGGGGGTGAATTTCTGCATACTGATGAGAGATTAGACCTGCTGGTGACACTGAACGAAAATTAATGAGGGAGCAGAGAGGCACCTTCAAAGAGGAAGGAGTAGAAATAACGCAAATGGGCAACTCTGTCCTAGAAAAATGGGCATGGACAGACAGATGGATGTGTCCCAGTGACCCAGTCCAGGTTACGATGCCAGTATCATGGCTTTCTTTCCATGTAGCAAGGCTCTTAATTGTAAGTTTTAACAGAAACAACAACAGAAAGCAAATAACGGAGCCAGGAAGTCCAGCAGCCAGAAAAGACATCATTAAGAAATAAAAATTCAAACTCCCTACCACTGTAAACACAGCCTTAGCAATCCTCACAGAAACCGTGTCCTTCGCTGCAAAAACCTGTTAAAAACAGAGGAGCAAAAACAACAATCCCCAAACCTCATGTAGGTTGTATTCAAAAGAAAGTCCCAAAAGCAAGCAAATTTAATGCAGAATAAACCACAGATTTCTCCAGGCTTGCAATACTGAGCTCACTTCTAACTGAGGTGAGAATCTGCCCTGGGAACATAGTGTGCTCCATTACTGATGGGGCAGCCTTGTTTGTAACAAACTTCCCAGCCCTGTATGAGGAGCTGCTTTGGCTGGAGGTGAAACCCAGATGCCTTACAGCCATCAGGGAGAGGTGTCTCTCCAGAGTTATTTTCCTTGCCTGCAGCAAAAGGTGTTCCAAGGACACCTGGAGTCAGGCATGGGACCTGAACGTTCACTCCATTTAGTGTCTGTGATCATGAACGGTGCACATCACCTTGTGCCACACACAGGGCATAACAAATGCCCTCGGTAAAGGACGGGCACATGTTTTTATGGCATATTACAATGATTGACACGGTTTTAAAAAGATATGTGCTTTTAATCCAAGACCTTAAGTTTATGCAATGCTGAAGGCAGCTGGGCTGGGCTGCAGAACAAGCAGTTGCATGAGCAGAACACAACAGCATCCTGCTCATTTATGCGTGTCTGCCTCCTGCATGGACTCTCTGCTGTCTAATAAGGCTACAAGCCACGAGTGAAGGTTTTCCAGCTGCTGGGACATGCTCGCTGCTACAGATTCCCCTGTGTCTAATTAAGCTCATGGCTCATACTCCCCTTTGGTGATGGTGCTAACAGGTTCTCCTCTCCTGCGGTGGCTGCTTATTTTCATGAGAAATGGAGTGTAAAATCACTGGGATCTCTGCTGCTCTGGGAGATCTGATTAAAATCCTGGGTTTCAGGATTTATTAGGAAGAGGGAACTGGCTGGCAGACATATAAATAAGTGAGGCATTGACTTTGCTCACAATCATGTTGCTCTTGTTAGGAACCAGCCCGAGGGAACCCTGGTGCAGCCCAGGCTCACGAGAAGAGCCAGAGCTAAGAGCACAACCATCTCAAACAACCAACCTCAAAGAACAGAAAGAAGTCCCTGGCTTTAAACAGGGTGAAATCATCCCTACACATATATGCCTTGTTTAATGCCTTCCTCTAGAACTGTCTGCCACATAGTAAAGTCTATTTCTGTGAATCCCCTGAAGACTGGATTCCCTGACAAACAGTTTTATGGGCACCTTGTAAATTGAGGCAAATGGGTAACATTTTCCAGCTTCACCATGAAGCAGGTTCCTTCCTGGCGAGGGGGATGTGGAAGATCTCAGGACAGAAAGACCTGGTACATGGACCAGGGAGATTTGATTCTGCCCAGAGCACTTGGCTTGATTTTTTTTTAGGCAGTATTTGCACTGCCATAGAGGGTAAAGGGATTTGTGTGCCTGGGAAACTGCTTAAGGTCTGTGGGAAGACACAATTCTTGCTCTTCACTTTGCACTGCTCTATAAAACGACACAGGAGCGGGAGTTCATAGCCCCCTTTCTGGGAAGCAGTAGGGCCTCCCCACCACTGTCCATATCTGGGGAGGTTATGGAGGAGTCCACTGAAACCCTTCAGCCATTCTCTGGAGAAAGAGGCTGTTGCAGTGGGGTGGCCCCACTGCAACAAGAGACCTCCACGCTGAAGACACCAGGGAGCCTCATTTATTCTGTAAAAATTCTCTTTCACCCCAACAGATGAAACTGTGTAAAAACCTTCTACACTGTCCCATCAGAAGGCCCCAAGTTCTTTCTCCCAGTAACACCAACAGATTTGAAAGGGAGTTGCTGTTTTTTCTGTTTCTCCCTCACAGGTTTTTTTTTTTCTGGCAACACCTCTCCAGAGCAGCACGTTATCACAAACAAAGTTAAACTGCTTGGTTTCCATTAGTAACATGAGCAGTAAAAATAGAGGACAGGTGTTTCTTAGGAGGTGTGAAAGATTAACGGGATTTTCTTGGATTGTGGATGATGCTGTCACTGTAAGCTATCTGCATTTTTTTCCTCAACCAAAGAATATAGGAAAATTTTCAATAGCATTTACTGGTGCATAGTGAAGCTCAGGCAGGTTTGTGCCTGCTGTGCCTGCAGTCCCTGCAGGCAAAGAGGAATTGCAGCAAATAACCCCCTCCTTTGCCCATGTGAATCCAGGTTCTCCTTTCAGACATCCTTGCAAACTCTCAGCAGCAATTAGCACAGGACCTCTGTGGAGAGAATTGCATGGAGGATGAAGGACCTCAATACAAGCAACTGAGCCCTGGTAGAACAAATAAACAAGAAAATACCCAAACTCCCGTGTGAGTTGAGTTTAGCCCTTCATCTGGGGTCTCCGAAAGAGTTTTAGTCATCCTCAGGAAAAGGTGATGCTCTGTGTGACAAAACATGCCTGTAAGACATGTTCAAGATGCATTTTCCCAGTTCCCACCTTTGAGACTCCCTGCACTAGAAGTCTGGAAGACTTTTCCATGCACCTTTCTCTGAGCATCTTCTCCCAACATCTTGAACTGAGGGTTTACCACAGTGGCTAACAGGTGGGAAGGGCAAGGAGACAGGATGGCTTCAGCCCTAGTGAGTTTACCTTTCTCTCTGTGCCAGAAGAACTGTGCCTGTGCACTCCACAGGCTCTGCAGAAGGGCATTTTCCATAATGCGAATCAGCATTTGCCATTAAATATCTCCCTGGCATCAAATGCACAAACAATCTAAATGAAGCTACTGAGCCCCACAGTCGTGTACAAATCTTAAATACCCTGCTGAACCAGCTGAAAACACCACTGCATGCGAAAGCCAGCCAGGCATTTCCCCCCGCTCCTTGCTTTGTTTACCTCCTGCTCGTGTCAAATGCTGTATTAGGGCTGTAGTGTAATATACAGGATTTGAACTTCTCCTTTGTAGTGAACAATGTCAACAGACTGCTTTTCCTGATGAAAAGATCCCGAGCCCATAAATATCACCCTGGTATGCCATACGTTGCTCCCATTGTATAAATCTCCCCACAGTGCTCACCTCTGCTCCTGTATCATAGCGAGATAAATGTGGTGCTTAAGGCCTGATTTATTTCAGTCAAAGGACAAATAGTTTGATATCAAAAGGAGCTTCGCAACAATTAACATGACAGGCAAGGAGGATTAGCTGTTGTGATTTTTGGTGTGGCATAAGCAGGCAGGTGCTGTTATTTGGGCTGCATCCCTCCCCCTCACCCCTTCTCATTAAAGAGATAGTTATTGTACTGCTGTGAAAAGAGCAGCTGCTGTGCTTGAATTTCCCTATCAGCCACTGTTTCTAGTGTCGGTATGAAATGGGGACACATTGTTGGTCTTTAATTAGCCCTGAGTCCCACCACCACAGGACTGCCCTGCTCTGACATGCACCCCATGATGCTTGCCTTGAACGTGCATTAATCTCCTCGCTCCTGAGGGCTGGGACACAACCTCTTCAAGAAAAAAAAAGAAGAAGAAAAGATACCTTTATAGAATTTGCAAAATGCTTGGCTTTATGCTAAGCAGCCAAATTGAATATAACCCTCGCTCTTGACTTCTCCACGTCCCATTATAATTTTTGAGATCTTTGTTGTTGGTGCTGACTCTAAGGTTTCAACAGATGAAAACCAGTTTCCAAACCTGAGCCTAAACTACATGGGGGAGCAACATTTGATAGGCACTATTTGGCAGTGACTTCTTCCAAGGATTTGTGTGAAGTTGGCTTGTGAGGCAGAGTGGGTACATTAAGGCAAGGCGGGTTGCCAGCAAAACGAAGAATGACAGATCCCACATAATTCCTGTGTTTTCACTGTTATCACCAAAGGTTAGTTTAAAAACAAAAAAAATCCCAGGAACTGTGGACTATCCAGAGGATCAAAACAGTTGAGGCACATTTATTGGTGAGATGCAAGAGTTTCTCAGCACCCCCCCGATCACACTCCTTTGCTCAGGTGAGAAGAGCAGACTGTTTCCAGACACCTGGGATATTGCCAGCTGCCTTTTGCTGTGCTCCTGGTACCTCCCCTAAGCTGAAAATTGGGGCCAAATCAGGGTAGGGACAGGGCATTTCTGTAACACAGCAGAGCACTTGTGCAAAGCCTTCCTGGTGGCCTGCTTCTGATCATGGCCAAAAATCCGTTCCTGCATAAGGCTGTAAGAGCTGGAACCAGTTGCTCCAGTAAAGACATACTGGAATGAGTTACCAAAACAACTATGCTGGCTGCCTATATCCAGATGAGGATTTTACTGTGTTTTCTGTAGTCCAGATCTAAAACCACTCTTCAAACTCTTAAATATGCCTACTAAAAACTCCCAGCTGATGCTCTTTTTCATAGCCTTTATCTCAGACTGGCCCTGAAAACACAAAACACCTGAGGAAAAAACAGAATTCTTGCTGAGCCCTGAAGAGTTAATCCCTCTGCAAATTGTCTGCCAGCTGGTAGGAAGATCTTTGCAGCACAGTGATATTTTCACCTGCTGTTTGTGTAGCCTGTAGCAAAGATGTGAGCTGGAGTATTTTTGTGGGGAAGTTTTGCCAGCCCGGACTGTCCCACAGGGAGTGCTCTCCGGCCAGGAGAGGGTGTGTATGTGCATGCGGAGAGACCACAAAAAAAACCAAAAAAACCTCGCTAGAAATATTGCAGGATTTCTTCAGGTTGAGAGTGAAGAGATGTTCCAAACAGCCTTGAACTTCAACCAAAATCCTGATGTTTCCTGCTGGGGTTTTTTATCATTTTTGCCTTAGTTCTACTTGGGGAAATTCAGATTTATTGTCCCCTGACTGAGGTCTATTCAGATCAAAAGTGGTGCTGGTATGGATTTGGTCACAGCTGGTCCATGGGAGATGAATTTGGCTCAGAGCTGGTACAATGTCAGTTATTGATATTCTGTTAGTCTTCAGCTTGAAGGTGCACGGATGTTATTTTACTACTTCTTTCGAGGAGATCGATTCTAAATCTATGTTTCTCTTTCTGCCCAGACCATACCTGCAAAAATAATAACAGCAGAGTTAGTGTCTTCCCAGTGACTGCTGAACTCTCTAACACAGCCTCTACAGCCCCATAACAGTAGCTGGCATCAGATCACAGCAGTTGATTTAAACTCCACTCCTTGTTCAATAGACCAAAAATAAAAATAACGCTGAGAGATGAATCAAACCCGAATTTGTGTGTTTCAGTTATTTTTTTATTTTCCCCTTTCCCTGAACACAAAGAACAAAACGTGTTTTTTAGTCTAGATTGCTTGTCTTCCAAAGAGATGAAAACAATAAGAAACTAGTACCAGGTCCCCCAGGAACAGACAAGAACAGCGACTCGCTTTGTAACATTAGTTGTGTGCACTGAAACATCCACTGTGGGGTCTTGCTGAGCAGGAGATAATTTCCCCACCCTGAAAATATATTTTTTTAGATCAAAAAATAATCCGGACCTAAAGAGGGTAAAAACATCAAAAGCAAAACATATATGAGAAATGAAAATCTGAAAAAGTCAGTACACATCTAAGAAATAATTCCCTTTCACTCAAAGCATCCCTAGTTTTAAAATAACTTTAGTCTCACAAGAGTAATTAATTTTCTAGACAGAAAGAGCAACCAGCTTTTTTTTTGTTTTAATTCTGCTGCTAATTCACTGTTTCAAATCTCCCTTCTGTAAAGGGGAAAAAAAGGGAGGGGGAGAATAAAAAAGCCAAAAAATGCATCAAAACTGACCATTTCCCACAAAGCCAGTTTTCATTTCTGCATATCAGCGGTTTTGAGCAAAACAAAGCACTATACAACTTTCTTGAGCAGCTCTATTCAAGCAGGACCCGAGGCCAGCAGGGACACTGCTTTAATGTCACGATGTAGCTGCAGAGAACAAAATGATTCTCTTTCCCCCAGCCTGTATGGCAGAGAAATTATAAAGGGGGGGAATTACTATGGTAATGACCACATAGCTGATGCGTGTTTATGCAGATTGATGACCGACGAGCCAAATCCCAGGGTCTTTACGTCAGTAAAGCTCTGCCTGCCTCCTAAAAACTACAGTCCAAAGAATCTGCCCAAGAAATTGGGGGAGAGGTATTTTTAAAGTGGATTTGACAATATTTCAGTGGCATATAAACCCCATTCTTCTTACACATGAGGACATTATTTTGAACAAGTCAGAACTGCTTTTCCTAAATGTGGAAGGGGAAACTACCCTGAGTTCCCTGGAAATGGTCGTTTCTTAGCCTGGGATTAAACAATACCCATTCAAGCATCAGGATTTTCAGGGTTAAAATGACAGGGAAGAAAATGGGATCTTGCCTGTTCCCGTTCCCAGTAATGTCTAGCCAAGCTGACAGGAAAGATAAAGTTCACTCTTCCCTCCACTTAACTGGTGCTGGGAAAGGGATTCACACCCAGGAGAAAAGGAGACATGGCATCAGTCATGACTTCTTGGCATAAATGAAAGGAAATTTTGACAGGCATAAAAATGTTATTTTCTCATGAAAAGCTGCTGCTTCAATACACGAATGGGGATGCTTCTCGGGAAAGCAAAAGAAAAGGGAAAAGAAAAGAGCAGTCTCGGTCTGGTGCCAGTTTATAATAATTCACAGTATTGCCCATTTCTCACTGCATAATGATCTCAGGCAAAGGAAATGATGAACTCTTATTTCTGGATCCACATTTTAAATATCAAAATAATTGGGCCAAGGAAAGGTCATCCCTTCCCACTGCTGTTAGCCATCCTCCTTCTCCGGCAGCCCAGGGCTCTTGCAATAGCTTTTAGCACCTTGGAAAGATTCACATCACTGGTAAGACCAGAATCATCCTGGGAAAGGGGCTGGGAGAGTGCTGGTGTCTGCTGGAAACTGGAAAATGTGGGCTGCCACATCCTACTGGACATCCTTCATGCACCCAGCTGTGAGCTACCTGTCATGTGCTGGGCTGTGGTGCAGCCAGCAAGGCCTCAGTCCTTGTGCAAAAAGTTAATCCCAGGATCTCACTCAGCCATACCTTGACTTTAGCTCGGGCAAACATCTAATCTTCAGCTTTGTCCCCTTCTGGAGACCCTACGAGCCAAACCCATGGCCTGAAGAGCAAGGTACCTGGAGCTGCCCTGACACCATCCTGGCTGGCTCTGCACTCCTTATCACTAACTCCAAACACAGGCTCTGTGGGGGCTCCTGTCACCCTCATTCTGCATTATCCCCCTCTGCATGTCTCCGCACTTACCCAGTTTGGCTCTGAAGAACATAACATACCCCTGCATGATCTTTATCCCATGAAGTCCTCCTTTTCAGCTATCTCCAGACAAATCTATGGGCCTCAATATTAAATCTTGCTAGTAAAGACCAAAATGTGACCCAGACTCAGGACACTGTGAAGTCCTACTCTAACCCTAGGCCAGGGATCACTAAACACCCATCCCCAACCTTAAATAATTTAGATGTTTTCCCCTATTTCTGCTTGACTTCAAAGGAACCCATCTTTAGTTATTTTCTCTAAGCCCTGTACCTTTTTTCCATGCCCCACAAGCCCCAAGACGGGACTCAGCAGAGCACCTATAAATCAGCCACAGAAAGAATCGCCCCTGCAATGACTGAAGCTCTTTGTTCGTTTGCAGGGCATGTGTGTTCATGTTTGTTTGGATCGCACACACACGGAGCATGCACAGGCACTCTGAGAGCCTGTGCTCTGGAGAGGAGACAGCAAATCTGCATTGCCCTGGAGGCCTGGGGTGAGATTCACTGTAGGACCTGTGATTTGTTGCTACCTGAATGGTGTGCACGCTGTCAGTTTGGTGTGTCTTTATTTCTAAGTGACTCATATTATACAAATCAATTGCTAATTCAATTAATCATGAAAAACATGCAAAAGGACATCTCCAGGAGCTGATTTAGAGCACGTTATGTATGGGTGATTGAGCAAAGAAAGTTAATCTGGGTCAGAAGACTTTGATTTTTAATTCTTAATGTCACAGATTTCCATTCTTTTGAACTAAAATCTGACTTACGATTTATTTTTCTGAGGGTGCAGCTTTATAGCTCCATTGACATTGGCATGTGTGGTCATGCATACTGAGTTTATTCTCTTATGCCTGACAAATAAGAGCTTTTATGGATGCACAGATCAATACAAGCTTAAGATCTATAAAGGGCTGCCCGGCAGTATTCATATGCAGGACACATCTCATTGCATTTATCCACAAAGTTGTTTATAAGAGACTAAATTACGATTTCATTGCATTCTTCTCTCTCCATTCTGTGAGAAACAACAAATTTTGACCTTTTTTTTGTTTTGCAATTTCTGGCCTAAATCTAACTAAAAACAACCCCAAAACCCAACAAACCCCAAACCAACTCAAACATACCAGGTGAAGAACGTATGAGTTTGTTGTGCAAAATAATGCTTCCATCATAATTTGTATGGAAGGCACCCCAGGGATTCCATGGAAAACAGTTCTCTGCACCTCTTGCTGCGAAGTAATAGGGGTAAAAAGTGACTACCGTCCATTGTGCGGGGAAACTCACATGGTGGATTCCTCCTAGACACCTGAATCAGAAATTTTCAGGATGTAGGAAACTCAGCCATGATGAATCAAGTGTCAAAGATTTCAGGCTTAGATGCTGATATATGCTTTAGTCCAAAATAGGATGCTGAGTTCCCTCCTGACAGCATGAAAATCTGACATTTCTGTTTTGTGGATAGCCCTAGGAAAGAAACGGGGCTATAAAAAACGTGTGTGAATGCACAGTTAGGAGAAGAGGTTCAAGAAGCTCCTACTTGTCACTGAAACTATAAGCAATCCTAGCCCCTGCTTGCCCTTGAATATGTGAACTGCTGCCTGGCTTCTGGGAGAGCCCTGGGGACAGTGGGACCCTGACACGGGACTGTGTCCTTCTCGTGTCAGCTGCCATTTCCTGATTCCCTGCTGCAGTCTTGGGAGAGTTGCCCTGACCCAGCCAAGGTACCCTGGGCTAGCCATTAGGTGATTCACCTCCAGTCATCACCGGCCTGGTGGAATGCACAGCTGCTCCGTCTGAGAGAGGTTCCTTGGGTTCGCTGGGAGGGAGGAGGTACACAGCCTGCCCTGGGCAACACCATAGCTCGGGTCAGGGACATGACACAGCACTGGGGTCCAGATGGATTTACTAATTCAGTTTCTCCATCAGGCTTTTTCACTCAGTCAGGCTGATTCCCAGACTGGAGCTGGTTGCCATCCTGGCAAATCTGAGTTAACTCACCACTGAGAGGTGGTAAAAGGCTAAAGGGATCTGCAGGGAATCATTACATGGAGTTTAGCAGGCAGCTGCTAGACTCCCTCCCATATATGACATGCGCCATTTGGGTTTTCCCAGATAAAGCACAGTATCATGGAATTTGAGAAAACCACAGGTTGGAAGTGATCTCAGGAAGTCCTTAGTGTGATCTCCTGGAAGTGGTGCTAGCTGTGAGACAAAAAGACTTTCACAGTGGGTGCTCCAAACCTAGGACAAGGCTCCAAACATGAGCGGATCGACTTTTTCAGGAAATATGTGATGAGTAGCAAGAGATCTGATTATTCTGGGAAGAAAGTTATTAATTCCAGATGAGAAGAAATCCCTGAAGGGCACAGACTGTCTTCATGACTTTGAAGGAGGTCAGCAGCAGAGAAGCTGTGCATGGGGAGGTTTCCAGTTTCAGAATGAGATTTTCTTTCAACATAATTGAATATACACTTAATGCAGGGGGTTGGAAACAAATGTGTTAAGGTGGCAAGTACAGCACTACCAACACTTCATAGAGCAGAACTACTCAATGAACATGAGCAGGTAATGCAGGTGATGGTGACGCATTCCCTGGTCACTCAACTGGGTAGAAACGGCTGGGCTGCTGTTCTGAAAGACATGGAAGCACTTAGATGGATAATCAGAACACAAAAATGACCCTTCAAGAAGAGAACAAGCTGCTGCTGCTCTTTGTAGCCATGCACGCCCACTGCTGCTTCCTCAGAAGGAATGTGGTAGCCGAAGTCTCTTATCAGAGCTTGATGTCCTTCAGCCCCAGTGAGGAGAGGAGATCCAGATCAAAGTCCCTTTTTAGCTGGTTAAACAACACTGCTCTGATTATACCTTGGATCAGGCCCTGCTTCCTCTGTAGCACATCTTACAGAGGCAGCAAGTACCCTGTGCTCTGATCCTCTGGAGCCATGAGTAGTGTTAAAAGTTTGAGGCAAAGGCTATATGACAGGTCAAACAAATCTTTGATGGCAGAGCTGGAAAAGACTTTAAGAACCCACTGAATCCATCTCCCTGTTCGCATTTCATTGGCAAAACATGGTTCTCTGTTTAAAGTAAAATTAAGCTTCTTGAGCCCACCAAAATTGATTTGTAAAACAATTAACCTAGCTGTCCCTGGTGGGACTGTAAACCACTATGGTGCAGAGAGGCCGAGTCTAGAGGAAGGCAAGCCTACAGCTGTACAAGGATTTTAATCTTCTGCCTTTATATTCCTGCAATGTGTGCTGAACAGGTCACCATGTTCAGGAATTTTCCTGGGTAAGTGCAAAAGTTTTAGTGGTTGCTTGCGTGAAGTATGTTACCCAAGAGAAGGTTTGAAGAAGGGTGGATGTTTCCCTATCAGTCACCCTCTGCACGCATGAGAACATTCAGTGCCTTTCTCCTCCCATAAACAGTTCACTGTATGTATTTTCTATTCACTGACTGGCTAGTCAGTGTGACAAAGGCTATCTTGCTTATTTCTTTGTAGATGCTTAAGAAGATGTAACAACTTCATAACCGGAACAATGAAGCACAATAATTCATCAACGGAATTGGTGATCTCACCCAATGCCAGTTAGGTCAATAGCAAATTTGGCTTTTGGCTGTAATTTACAGCTGCCTGCACAGCTGGAAACTCTGAAGATTCTCTACAGAATCCTTCCCCAATGTTGATATAAGATGTGGTGCACTTAGACACTTTCCACTTGCAAAGCTTCAGTTCTTTCATTTAGAAAGACCCAGTGATCAGGTTGGAGCCTCCCAAATTCCACCTGTCCTGCTTTGAGGAATGTGGGTAGGAGAGGCAACCTTTTTTTGCAAACATCTAACTTTGTATACCTGGAGCTTGCTGTACTGCTGTGGGGTCACAAACTCCTCAACTTTGGACTTCTCCTCCTCTTCACTCGTCCTTTTACAGCTGCTCTGCCACATGCAGGGTTCTGCGTGTTCAGGGCATGTCTCCCACTGACATGACTGCTCTACCTCAGGCCTGCCAAGGAAGGCTCCTCTCAGGAGAGAGTTTCATTGTGTTTTATTAGCTTTTATGTTAATATGCACTGTACATTTTCTCAAAGATCCTGCAGGATGGCTGAATGCTGAAATTGGGATCTGAAATAGCTTTGGTCTTGGAGTCAGTTTCCTGTTGGGCTGCAGTGTGGTGCTGATGACCAAAAATCAGCCTGTTTCTTTTCTCCTGCCTATTTCCCAAATCTCAGCACTCCCCACAGTGGCAAATGTCTCCTTCGGCTTCCTGGGGAGGAGGATAATTCTCCCACAATAGACATTGATCTCTCCTGTTAGTTAAAAGCTATTTTTACTCAGACAATCCAGAACTCATTTCCAATCTTAAAAGGATACACTGCTGGATACTCACCGAGGGTATAATTTTTAACCACTCTGTTTACCGAATCTACAAAAGTAGTTATTGGAGCTGTTTGTATACAGTAATTTTTCCTTAGGCTCCCAAGAGCAAGAGCAGGTGACCCAACATTGCTAACTGTGGTAAAGCTTTTTCCTGTTCAAAGGAGACAGTACTACCCCATTTGACAGAAAGTCTGTTCATGCCGTGACAGCCTGAGGAGACTGGCTTAGAGCTGTGCAGGGCAGACCAGGGCCAGTGCCCAGCCAGGGGCTGTCCCCGGATCTCCTCTCTGAGTCAGGCAGATGCAAAGCCACTGGGTCAGCCGCTGTGCTACGCTCACTGGATGAGCTGCTGCTTTCATGGAGATAAAGCCTTAATTCTTAGATAGACAGTAAAAAACTTCCACATCATCAGGACACATAAATGCAAAGAGTGATCACTGAGGAAGAGCTCCTTGTCCTGTTGTGTGTACATAAATATAGTCCTTGCGTAGCAATTAACTGGCCATAACTGAATGAAACCCACATTTTAACTCAAGTCTGCATGTGTTCCTTACAGCTGCCCTGTAGCTCAAGCATCGATGGTTGAGTTTTTAGAAGGAAGTACCAGTGACACAGCTCAGGACTGGACAGGAGCAAGAAGTCAAGGACCTATGTGGGAGCAGAGTAGCTTAACCGGCTTAGTCTGTCCTGTCTCTTCACCCTCCTTCCCTGTGCTATTGTGTCTGCACCCACAGCCAGGGATGCTGTGGCTTCAAATTAACTCAGCAAAAGGCAGGAAAGTCATTTTTCTTGGATGTGGTCAGTGCTCAGTGTACCTGAGTGTGCGAGAGTGAGCACTGGAATCATCTACTGTGGCATCTTCAAAGAGTCACTTGTTAAACTGGGCCCTCGATTTGGGGCAGGGGAGACCTTTATGGCTGGAAATTTTATGCGCAGGCCCTATATCAGAATGCAAGTTTGACTCAGTTTCAGTTAAGAAGTTGGCCTTTTATTTTCTCCTCTTAATGAAGTGACTAATAACTTTTTTGACTAACATTCTTTTCTTAATACTTTTTGCCCACTCTGCTGTTTCACTGTCTTTTTCACAATGCCAGCTGCTCCACTTCAAGAATCGGTTTTCTGAAAGTGAAATGCCTCTCATCCTGAAGCATCTCTGGATGGTATCCATTATTGATTTGGAGCCGATGATGGCTGCAGTAGCTGTCTCTGACTCCCTGAGCCACTTAGAGCATTTCTCCTTCAAGATAATAATAAGCAGCAAAACACAAGGAAGAATCCAAGGCCTGGCTCTACACTACGACTGTGCATGCCAGGCATACCTAATAGGATGCATACCAGGGCAGCTCCATTTCTCTTCCATTTCCCTGGGGTACTGTGAGATATTATTTTATACATATTTTACCCCTTAGAAAGGCTCAGAACACCTTCACTGAGCACAGTGCATAAATTTCCAAAAGGCGCAGTTTTGACTGACATGACATTGGCTCACAAGGAAAGAACACTCTTTCCTTGCAGAGGACATCAGCTGCAAACAGCTTCCAAAATACAGATGGTACTGGGAACTCTGGACCTCTGCTTTCCTTTTTATATCCTCAGGCAACAGGGACAGCCCCATGCCAGTTGGCCAAGTACCCCGAGGCTAAAAATATCTCTTCTTAACCAGAGCTCTTGCTGCAGATGCTGTGAGAAAGTGACAGCTGAATTTGTCGATTCTCCATGGGAAATCTCCTTGGCAAGGTTTTGCTAATGGCCAAGGATGCCACACAATGTTCATCTCCTGGGATGACAGGGAAGAACAGCATGTAGGCAAGAAAGAGCTGCCCACAACTGGGTACAAATGCTTCTAGTTTGACCTCTCATTCCAGCAGCTGAAGCGTTTAGGTGGAAAATGAAGAGGAGGAAATATTTCTTGGCCTATTTAAAAAATGGAAATGCAGAATTAAAAAATGCCCAGGAGATCATCTACAATTCTGCCATTTGTACAAATTATTTTGTTACTGACTGGCCAATGAGAGCTTTGAGCCAGAGACAATGCCCCCGTGCAGGCAGTAAACAGCCTCAAGAAGAATCAAAATTATGACCTGAACAGCAGGGACATTCCTTCTTAGTTTGCAAACAACCAGACTAAAACATATCTTTCCAAACTAATCCATCTGAATGCAGCACTCTCAAAGTGGACAAAGGATGGACGACTTGAGTGCTAAATGTGAGAGTGTGGTACCACCCTTTTGGGACTTGGACACACTTGGTCATCGTTGTCCAAAGACTCTGCACTCAGAAGGGTGGTGACAGTGTGTACAGACATCTCTACACAATTTTTTGGTCAGGAACTTGACAACAGGGAACAAACAGGCTGAATTACAATGTGAAGTAACTGCTGAAGTCCCTATGGTCCTGGAGGTACCCAAGGGGTCATGAGTGAACCTGCATTGTTTCTTCGGCACAGCCAGAGGCACGTCAGTGGGAGTATTTCTATCCCTGCTCCAAACACTGTCCCTGGCTGCAGTGCAGTGGAAATACATCTGAGTCCTTTGTTTTGCTTTGTCTCATATTTATCTGCTCAGATCTCATTAGCAGACTCAGTGGCGGGAGAACTTTGTCCTTGTTTCTCTTTGGTTTTTTTTATTAACACATAGCCTTTCTATGACAAGCCCTAATGAAGGTTTGAATAAAACCAAAGAATCTCATAGTAAGCAATAAACCTTTCTAACGAAGTCAGGAGGTGTCTGGGTTGTGCTTTCAGAGGGCTGTCCCAAGGCAGCCACAGGGCTGTGGAGCACTGTCTGCAGCAGGGATAATTTCACGTGGTATAATGGACTTGCAGAGGGCTTGTGCTAGTTCTTGTTTGTTGGGCGTTTGGCTCAAAGCTGATAGCAGACTTCCTCAAAGGAATCAGTGTGCTCTCTATTTAAAGGAAAAAACTGATATTAAATGTCACAGTACTTGATGCTGCCTCTTTCTAATTAACTTACCTTTTTCCAAGTCCTTCTATGGCTTCCTCTTTCCTGACACCTTTGCCTGCTGTTTACTGAGACTACCTGCAAGCAAGAGAAGAACAAACTTGCCAAAGACGCAAGAGTCCCCCTGGGATTTCCCACTTTGTCAAACGCTTCCAAGCTGCGGTTGGGAGAAGTACGCTGGCAATGATGTCATGGCTGCTACGCTCATCCCTGCTGATGGCTTTAAAAGCAGCATTTCCACATGAAAAAAAGAGACAAATGCAAACTACATGAAAAGGGAAGCAGAGGATCTAAACAAGGAAGCAGAGCTGTCTCCTAAAGCATTCTGCACGATTTGCTTCTCTGTTCTTCTGCCTATCCCCTTAGACACACTGTGAACGGGGTCCAGATGTGGCTAGGGTCTGGATGCCACCTGTTCCACTCCCTTGATCCATGTGTTTGCAGAAGGCACCTCCTCCAGCTGTCACCCTGTCCTGGTTTCAGCTCGGGCAGAGTTAATTTCTTCTCAGTAGCTGTTACAGTGCTGTGTTTTGGAGTCAGAATGAGAATGGTGTTGATAACACACTGACATTTTGTTTTTTGCTAAGTTGTGTTTATCCTAAGTCAAGGAGTTTGGCTTTTCCTTGTCTCATGGACTTGTCTCTACCAGTGAAGAGGTTCACAAAAGACACTGGGAGGGAGCACAGCTGGGGCAGGTGACCTGAATTGACCAAAAGGATATTCCACACCACAGAATGTCATGCCCAGTATATAAACTATGGAAGTTTCCTGGAAGAGTGTCCAGTCTGGGCTCAGGAATCTGTTCTGGCATTGGTCAGCGGGTGATGAGCAATAGCATTGTGCATCACTTGTTTTTTCCCTTTTTATTATCATTATCATTTACCATTATTGTTGTATTTTACTTTATTTTCAATAATTATAGAGCTTTTATCTCAACATACAAGTTTCACTTTTGTCCTCCTCCCCACTCCACCGGGGGCGGGGAGGGATGGGAAGAGAGGGGATTTGAGCAAGTGGGTGTGTGGTGCCTAATTTCCAGCTGGGCTTAAAACCACGACACATCCCATCTTCACCAAAGTTTTCCCAGCAGAAAGGGGAAATGTGAAGGGTTCTTGCAGCTCTGAACATATGCTGCAGCAGGGGGGCTTTCTCTGACTGCTCTGAGCAGGTATGTGTCCCACAACTGCTCAGAGCTCTTTGTCACAGCACCAAGGGTTTGTCTGTTTGACCCAAGCAAACAGGTTGAAGACACCTCTCTGAAGGCCCCTGGAGGGAGCCCAGAACAATCAAACTTAAGAGAAAAACATCACTGCAGTGGAAAAAGACATCATGATTCTATCATGCTGTATCCTTGTTTCCAAGACACCAGTAAAACTAGAAGGAGGAGGAGAAAAAAGTCTGGATGTGTCACTGAAGTCACTGCAGAGTCCCTGTTATCAGCAATGAGCCTCCTTTACAAAGCATCCTGAATCGAAGTGTCTGATTAAGAACAGTTGACATGTTCAGTGTCATCTTATCCAGCATCCTGCTCTTGGGTTTAGCCAACTTTTAGCATCTTTTTTACTGTCTTAGTTGGTCAACAATGCCTTTTCTGGAAAAGATGGGAAGGGGTTGGGACATCTCGTATCAAGCAGCATTTTTATTTTGCAGTACAGTAAAAATGTTAAATCATGGCTTCAGCAATTGACTCAAAACTCACAGGTAACAGCCCTAACTGGGACACGAAGACAATTTTTGGTCAGTAAATTTTTCTTATTGCTGCTGGATGGCCAAAGAGCCACAATCATAAAACCCAGCAGCAGACACTGCAGGCAGATTTAAGATAAATCAGTTCCTGGCCACAGCATTGTTTGGAGAAGAGCCCCATGCTTTCTTTTCCTTTTCTAAAGGACTAGAGCAGACTGAGGTGATGGATGTTCCCTTTCGTGATGCAGCTGATTTGGAGTCCCCCAAACCACAGGTTACTGTGGTTTCATTTAGATCTGCAATCTCTTTTCTCCGGGATTTTATCCTAGGAGTTGTTATTTCAACACAAACATTTTGCACGAAGTGTCTGGGCAGAACAGAGACCCGAGGCTGTCACTGGCATCCATGACCATAATAACCTTGCATGAGTAACACAGTACAGCCAACA
>VYZQ01063201.1:29671-41542 GCA_013400655.1 Mystacornis crossleyi
AAAAAAAAAAAAAAAAAAAAAAGGATAAGTAATTTATAATATGTTCAGACTGGCACAGGAACACAGACACTGTACAGTACACTATTAATTGTGGGATTCTTTCTTGTGCCATATATTATTGATTTTCCTGCAGATAACCAGATATCATTAGTTTGATGAATGCTACCACAGCTTGGAATAACTGGCTGGAAAGTTCAAACTAGGGCATTTGTCAGCAAAAAAGATAAAGCACAGCTCAGTCTTCTCTGTTCATACCTGGGAATATGCTGGCCAGAGGGTTTCAGGGTGTTAAGCTGGACAGTTAAGAAAAAGCTTGGGAGAGGAGAGCTGGAACTGCACTACACAGCCTGTCTGATACTGTCAGGCAGTTCAGCTGCACTCAGGGCTGAGTTTATTTTGGTACCAAACCCCTAGGTTTTCTTCCTAACAAAGGTTGTCACATTTGCAGGCAGAGCTGAGTCACACAGGCTGCCGGAGCCAGAGCTGTGCTCCGGTGCTGCTGGGTGTGCAGGCATTGGGGTTGTGAACACTCATCCTCTCTGATTGCTTCAGAAGGAAAAGAAGCAGACGAAGCTCCCAGGGACCGGTTTATGAGTTGGCTGGTGCTCAGAGAAGTGTGTTGCTTATTGGCTGAGCATGTGCTCTGCCATGCAAAGGAAATCAGCTTTATTCTGCTCAGGGACATCCACTATCTCAGAAGAAGGAAACAGTGAGATGCATCAAGAGCCCCACTAAGACCCTACAGACTCATAACAAAGAGGTCATCTTGAGAAGAAGTGAAGGAAGTCCTGCAGAGAGAGCCAGGGACAGCACACACTAACTGGTATTCTGAGTGAGGAATCTATGACACATCTTAAAGTCTGTCAATGCTATGGTCTAGGAGAAGGTATCTGATATGTGGGCTGGAACTACTGCACTAATTGAAAGAGTCTGTCAGCTCAACATCAGCTTGCTAATGTGTCTGGACTCCTGTGGTCCTCAGTCTCAAAATAATGGCAAAAGGAGCAGAACAGTCACTTGATCATCACACAGCTCAGGAACTGGAGGAGTAGGCAGAGGAAATCACTTTCTTTCTTTTGGAACACTGGGGAGGTTAAAGAGCATTGTGTGGTTTTTAGCCCAGGGGGTTCAACAGAAGACAGACAGACACACCAAGTGGTAATTAGGCTCTGACAAGGAGATAGTCACTAGACATGAATGTAGAACACCTACAGACCCCTATATAGACTTCTGAATCACGACAACTATACCAAAATAAGGGAATCCAAGAGGTCTGCTCTGAGGCTAAGATGTGAGGAACGGTAGAGCCAGAGCCTGCAGGAGGGCAAAGCCTCAGGTCTAGCAATGTGATCTGCTTAAAGGTACCAGAATACACAGGTTGTTCTCATGAAAAATTAAGCCAGTCTGAGCAGGTCTATCAGGAGATGGGATTGGTCTGGTTGGGTGTATTTCTTTCAAAATAGTGCTATTGTCCTTAATGAAGAAGAAACAACTCTTGGTTTCATACAAAGCCAGGTAAAGAACAGGGTCTCCACCAGCACAATGAAAAGCGTGAAAACTCTCTTCCTCATGAGTATAGTATAGTAGTAGGTCTGTGTTCTCCTTGCTCTGAAGAAGGGCTTATTAGTGCAGGCATTAGAGATATGGGACAATTGGTCCCTAAAAGCCTGCTGAAAACTGTGCCACTGACTTCTTTCAGTTCTTTATCAGATGAGCCAGCTCTGAGCTCATAAACTTAGGTAAGAATCTAACTTGAGGTAGCTGAAAAATTGAAGAAGAGCTTATTTTATTGTTCTTGCATAAATGTCTTTGGACATTTATGTCTAAAAATGTCTTTGAAAGCTTCCTCAGCATTTGTTGAGGTATGACTGGTCAGCTGAGTGAGAAGTGTTTTCCAGTTCCTGTCTGTAGCACGGAGCAAGCATTTCTGTGGGAGCACGAGCACGCCTGATGAGTGTGTCAGTGCTGGAACCTGTATGTGAACTCTGACTTCAATACCTGTTTGGGGTTTTTTTCTTTGCAATTTAGACAGCCACTGTTAACAAGTCTTTTAACTACCTGATCCTTCAAATATCCTCCAAAACCAAGAACAAAATGTTTGTGAATATTGTTGAAACAAAGCAGTTTCACAAACCCAAACGTACCCAACATTTGCTTTGTATTATCCCCACTGTCCTCACAATTTCCTCTTTATGAGTCCAATTTTAGCAGCTCTGACCTTGTGGAACCTTTTCTCAGCCACAAGTGTCAGTGATCAACTTCTAGTCTGTCTCAAAAAAGCTGTACAATGTAGTCTGTCTCCCCTGCCAAGCATCATAAAGTGCATTGATACCTTCTGCTGTTCCATCCTCTAGGCAACCACACCTCATCTGCATTTATTGCTGCAGAGAGAGTGGGGTGATGTGACCAACACTTTCTGCAGGCTGGATGGGAACTGCAGCTGAGGATTTTATGCAAGTACCAGAAGTGCAGAACAGTCTGTTTCCCTTTTAGAGACACAACTGAACAATCCCTTTTTTTTTTGTTTTGTTTTCCCCATTAAGAAAAGTAAATCTTTTTAACGATTTGCCAATCTTCCAAATAAAAAACTTTGATACTCCAAAATGAAGTAAAGGCAAGTCTTGAGCTACTCTTAACAGCTCCTCTTAGCAATTGTAAGCTGCCAAAGATTGATATTCCTTCTACCAGACAGGTTGGATATAATAAAAACACAGGGTAATAAGATAGGAAACTGTTATCTAGTCAGTACCAACTCTTAACTAAATCAATAAATTACAGACTTGGGGACTTCTGTAGGCTAAATTATTGCTGAATTACTTCTCTGGAGAACTGCCTCCAATTTTAAAGTTCATTTACTTTTACAAGATATTGGGTAGGAGTCTGCAAGGAGAATGGAGCTACTTCATATATAACTGAAAAAAGTTAAAACACTGAAAAGGAAAATTATGAGTAGTAGAAGTGCTGAGCAGTATCTACATTTCTTACACTGTGCAATTCCCAATGTGAGTGCAAAAGTCATGACTTACAGAAGTGATTTGTGTTTCTGGGATGCTCATTGGAATTACCTTACAAATCCTCGTTTTCAGAAAGTACTGAATGAAACTTCTGAACAATTAAGCTCCCATAACAAATGTCACAATGAACATTCGGTGTCACTAGTCATGTCTGTGACCTCAGCCTTGCTGTTGCCAGTAAGTGTGAGATCAGTTCAAATTCCCCACCCACTTTCCAACTGAAGGATTATATGGAGTGAATGAAATAGTTCTTTGCTGCCAACTTGATTTTAATTATACTTGTCCTAACCTTTAGAAAATCTATTTAGATTTTAAAATAATAGTGTGGGGGAGAGTGACACGGGAAATGTATGCTCGAGCTTACTAAGGGACAAAAGACATTTTCTCCAAGTGATGAACAGATGTGAAAATGACAATAATACACATGAGCTCTTGGAACAAAGGGATCATCCAAATGAAGAATATTACGTTTCTGCAGTAGCTTAATCCTGTAATCCTTATGGGAAGCTTTGATTGCAGATTAATTTGATATCAATGAGGCCTTTATCACTTGTGGTGCTGAGAGAAGATTAAGTGACCTGCTCATAGTCATGGCAAATCTCTGGCAAGGCTGAAGCTGGCCCCATGCTTCCTGACTCTTTGTTTTTGTAAATTTTCAGGTAACAGCTTTTGCCTTTGTGTCAGTCAAAGGGCCATGAAAGGAAGGTAAATATGAAACGACTCTGAGGAGAAGGAAAGAATTATTTACATCCAGCTGGAGCAGGTTTGGGGGATGCAAATGGGAAACCTGCAACCTCTTGCTCTCTAGGTGTGACAACCAAATCCCTTCCTTGTGTGGAGCAGAGATTCCCAGATCACAGCTTGCACTCAGATGAAGTTTTTACACAACTGAAAATACTTTCATTGTGTCTGCAAAAGGGGAGAAGTTGTTTTAGGTCATCGTGACTTGTCACCTTGAACACCAGCAATCCAACATTAAGATTAATAAAACTGGTATCCAATTTGAAATATTTTGCAAACACCTTGTATTTCCGTAATTTTAATTTCTATCCTCTGCATGCATCCATACCCACAGAGGCTCCACATGGGGTGCTCCAAAGCCAAGTTATTTGCAATCAAGACATACAGGTGCCTGAAGCAGGAGGTGAAGAGCAGGCAGAAAAGCCAATTTGAGCATTTGAATCTATCACCATCACTTTTTCCAGTCTTGCTCCTGCCTATTAGCCCAGTGGTGACTCACAGCACCCATGCTGAATCAGGATTCCCATCAGTACCCACAGCCCCTCACAGCTGAGAGTATTTCTATCTTCTTGACTCTAAGTATGAAAACCACCTCTTTCCCCACTCGCTTTAGCTGGTAAAATGTACCATGTGGCTCTGACCAGGGATCAGGACAGCAGCTGTTGATTTAGAATCATAGAATCACTGGGTTGGAAGAGAATTTAAAGATCATCTAGTTCCAACTTCCTGCCATGGCAGGGACACCTTCGACTAGACCAGGTTGCCCAATGCCCCGTCCAACCTTGCCTTGAGCACTTCCTGGGATGGGGCAGTCACAACTTCTCTGGGCAGCAAAGAGACAGAAGTTTTTTTAAATTATGCTCTTGAATGTATACAGTATCAGAAATTTATATTCCCTCTGGATGACCAACTCCTGTGCCTACCCTTCCACTGCAAGAAATTAACGCCTATCTGACTGAATTACTTGATCTCAAATACCAGATGCTGAGGAAATGTTGCTTGCAACATCTGTGTCCTCTTCCTTCTGTGTCAGGCTGCCCTGGGCCAAGGTGGAGGCCACAGGGATTGGTGGGTCTCTGATGTAACCTGGCAAAGCCACTCCTCAGTCCTGCACGGAGGTTGCTCTTGTAACACAGACTTGTCATTCTTTTCATGTCAAAGCAGATCTTCAAACTGGGATTGGAGGACAAGCCCAGCAAACGTGAATGTGGTTTGAAACTGGATCCAACCACACCAGCCAGCTGCCTCCAGACGTCGAAAGTGACTGACTTTGTTTTTTGTGGCAGATATGAGACAAGCAAGAGTTGGTCTAATTGCAGGTTTCCATATGGGAAAGCTCCTTGTTTGAAAAGGGCATCAAAAGGAAAAGATAAAAAGATTCAGAACCACGTGGAAGGAAAAGGAAACAACTCTTTGAAGCAGATCTGGCTTCAGGGGAGCAGCGAGTCTGAGCCCCAGTCTGGCACTGGCTGAGGATTTTGTCCCATATGCCTTCACCTTGCACCCACTCCCAGTGCTCTCCAAGCAGCTCTGTTTGCTGTTATCCCCACACCTTTTTGTGGCTGCTTTGCTCTTTTTCAGCACTCCAAGATAGTTTCTGATTGGCACTGAGGAACATCTTGATGCAAATGTGAAGCCAGAAGTTCCGACAGATGCTGACTGAAAGAAAGCTGAATCAGTAAGAAGAGAGAAATGTGAGACAGAAGAGCTCCATCACACTTCAAAATTTGCTTTTCTTCATCCTCTGATAGATGAGATTTTCCTTTGGCTTCTGCTGGAAATGTCTGGCACTAAGTACATCAGAATGGTCACCAAAGGTACAGCTAATGCAGGGGTTTTTTCTCAAAAAATGGCTAAGGGTGGGTGCCAAATAAGCAATAAGATGGAGTCAGGTATGCACTGACAATCTCCCAACCTCCAGAGATCTAAAGCCCTATGAGGTACAGTCCCCTGCCTGCTGTGCCCCAACACCTGCCTTCAAGAGATGACCAATCCATTCTTTTGGAGACTCTCACAGAAGCACAGAAACAGTCCCCATAGAACCCAAGGCCAGCATCCTCATCTTCATTATTGCTAGTTCATTGTCAAGGAAGACTCACTCCTTGGCTGAGTATTATAAAAGAACCATAGAATCATTTAGGTTGGAAAATACCTCCAATACCATCAAGTCCAGCTGTTAACCCAGCAATGCCACATTCACCACTAAACCATGTCCCCAAGCATCAAATCTACAGGATTTTTAAAGACCACCAGGAATGGCGACTCCACCACTTCCCTGGGCAGCCTGTTTCATTGTCCTCATAACAACTGCAAGAGGTCTTACTGTTGCTGCAAACTCTCCAGGGGCAGTATTAATCTACTGAGCCCCTCAGTGAAGTGGAAACTCTTTTTGTGGGGTGTTTATAATGGTCACAGCACATGATAATGCACAGGTGTAAGGTGTTGTGGCTAGTGGTTTGAAGGACTGAAGTGTTTTAAACCATCCCTGTTAGACTATTGATTTCCCTGAGACATGCTTTTGGATAGCTGGGCATTGGCTTCATGTGACCTGACTGTGTGGCAGGACTTCAGAATGCTTTTCCAGAGATGTCTTACTCTAGACAGAGCTTCATCTGCATGCACAAAAAGCCTCACCAGTGGAATGACACAGGGAGTAAACCTCCCAGGGAGCACAGTGTGCAGGGGTGATTGTGGCAGGCTTCGGAGGAAACCAGTGTGCGGTTGTATCCACCAGACAGAAAGGAAGGTCACTCTGACAGTAGATCCCTACATCCTCCTGTTTCGGGAACCCCTCCCACTGGCACATAGCCATGCCTTGGCTCCTTTCCAGAACTACAGCATCTCAGCCAGGGAAAATGTGTACAGAGCCTGAAGGGAGATGGGGAGCTCTGTAAATCCTCCAGCCCAGACTGTTTCTGTTGATCCATGGCAGCATGCATTGTACGCCCTGGTATCAATGTGATGAATGTTGTGCTGACTTCTGCATTGTGTGTGCCTTGTACTAAATATTGTCTGCTCGAAAGTAAATAAGAGCAGATGAGCAAATTGGGCTGTGATGACATTTCAGTGTCCATAATGTTTCCATCCACAAAATGCAGCAGCTATGCATCATTTTAATGGTAGGAACAGATAAGCAGTCAGCTATCTGTATCCGGAAAATCAAAAAGGAAAGCAACATTAGAGGAAATAGGCAGTGGGTGTTCAAGGGCAATGAGTCATCCTTGCCACAAATAAGGCTCAGAATGAAGAATACTAATAATTAGGCAGCATATTTCAAAAGTTCAGCTCTTTCCTCCTTTCCCAAGTTATCTTTTATGCCCTGGGGATGTTTTGGAATGACAGTGTCTGCCTTGGGAGGCAGACATGAGGAAAATCCACTGTGGGAAGAAATGACCAAACAGCAGAGAAAAATAAAGTTGAGTTGTAAATTTTCTTTTTTCCTGAAACTCAGGTGGCTCCTCCAGAGGAAACTGGCATGATGCTGATCAGCCAACAGAACAAACACATCTCAGGGAAGGACAAAGTCTGTGGCCACTGAACTCAACACTTGCAGGAAGCATCAACAGCACCTGCTTTTTCCCTGCCCCGGTGATACTTATTCCCCTGAGCTTCCTCCGTTCCGCTCTCGTTCAGGGAATGAAACGAGTCCCTCTAGTGGGTGAATCCAGGAGGAAAGAACGTGCTTCCCATTTTGGTACACTGTCTCTTCCCCTCTCGAAGTTCACGCCTTCTGTTTTTCTGAAGCTGCCTTGGGTTGAAAACAAAGAGGATTTTGACCCTGAATCAGGCTGGAACTCACCCTAGCCTAAATCCTGGGCTGTCTGCAGTTAAAATTTCCAAAGAGCACATTTGGAGAAAGAATACAGATTTCACTGTGAATGCTAGTGCTTTGGCTTTTTGGAGGTTGGAAGCAAAGATAAATGAAAAGTGTTGTCTTCACTTAGGAGGATTTGTAGGAAAGAAATTTTTTTGAATCTTCAACATTTCTGAGTATGAGTCACGGAATCGATAAAGTTGGAAAAGACCTCCAGGTCATCGAGTCCAACCTTTGACTGAACACCACCATGCCCACTAAATCATATCACAAAGTGCCATGTCTACTTGTTTTTCAAATACTTCCAGGGATGGTGACTTCACCACTTCCCTGGGGAGCCTGTTCCAATGCCTGATCACCCTTTCCATGAAAAAATTTTTTCCTAATAGTTTCCTAATAATGACATAATTAACATTTAGTCCTAAAAACCTCTGAATCACAGAGGTGTTTGGGCCTGTCCTAGGTAGAGGCCAATCCCTTTCTGAACTAGAATAAGCCTTAAACCAGAGAACATGAGTTCTTGTGAAACTGCAGGGCTGCAGTGTCATCCCCATTCCTTCCCTGCTTCCCTCTGCTGCAGAGCTCTGATTGCAGCAGCCTGACTTCAAGCATGGAAAAATGTCATCACTGACACTGCTGTGGTGGGTGCACACCATCATTATAATCTGTATGCATTTACCCATCCCAGCATGATAAGAGAATGATTAGGAGAATAGTTAGAGAGTAAATTAAAAACTCCCAGCAGTTTCCTGTGTGAAGGTACTAACTTACAGGCATATTTTTTCACAGCATTGCTGAAAAGTACCATTAGTTATACCTGTGAATACATGTTAGATTTAAACCCCTGGTGAGAATTTTTATTAACATACAAATATGTTAGGGCTCTTATGCTGCTTAAAATGTAATTAACCATCTTCTGAAGATTAAGGGTGCATAATCATAAAAGAAGTGCACTCTTGTGCATTTAATTCTTCTAATCTGCTTTATGTTGACGTTAGTGTGGAAGAATAATCACTAGTTTGCCTAAATAGTTTGGGTTTGTGCTGTAGAAAGAAATTGTTATAGGATGCACTTCTAAACTTAAAATTTGGTAGGCTTACAGTGACGGAGGATGATGAAGTGCACTGAGAGATTAGGAAAAGAAATGCTTCTTTTATTCTTTTGCTGCCGTTGCAAATGCCCTGCAGTGGTAAAGCTGTGTTTCTGACAGTTTCATTCAGCAGACAAAAAGGAGGAAGGGACAGGCACACCCAGTGAATGACAAAGATAAGAGCAATAAACTTTCAGTAGTCTCTTTAAGTACTAATTTAAACACATAATGTGTCATGTAGGGATTCAACACGATTTTCAGAGAAATATGTGGAAAATGAGCAACCAACACAAGGCAGAGAGACTTTCGATTTGCCAGGTTGCAGTATGAGAGCTGAGTTTGTGAAATACACTCTGAAAAAATAAATTAATGATTTTATGTTGTTATTAAAACATGTTATTGGAATAGTCCATCCTCCCAGGGCTGTCACAGGCTCCACGCAATGTCGATCAGGTTTATTGGAAAAGAAGTGAAAACCTTCAGGGCCATAGAGTACTGGTCTTCAGGGGCAGTTTTTTCCTAGCAATGTGATCCATAAAACCATTATGTAACTTAGAGGGCTTCACAGAAATATTTTTTGTTCCCCTTCCCTCCTAGCATGACTTCTTGCCAACTAAGGAGAAAGAACAGTGAAAACTGTGGGATGAAGACATTTGCTGATAGTAATGACTGCATGACTACACACTGAGGTTGTGTAATAAGTGTGCAGCCTGTTCCTACAGAGTCAGTGGGGTGGAAATCCCATAGAAAACATGGGATGAAGAGCCCATGCCACTCCTGCTTTTGTCAGGAGGAGTCAGAGGGGATGGAGACTGGCTGGTGTTCCACGAAGACCATCAAAGGAGGGAGTTTCCTCCTCACTCAAATAAGCAGGGGCTCTGCAAGGTCCTGTAGGAAAAGCAGCTTCCAACAGCAATTTTAAAAACTGAAAAGCAGTTGCAAAATCCTTCCCTTTTTTTTTTTTTTTAAGGAGTAATTTATCTTAGGGGATCCTTTAGCTCTCTGTTCTTTGTGGGGCCAATAACACCTTGCAGATTGTTGTGGCTGAGTGGACCCTGTCCCAGGGCAGACTGGCGACAGGGTGACTGTAGGGAACAGTGATACACAGCCCAAGAAGGGCTCCTTGGCTGCTTTGTTCTTGTTTTCACTCTTTCCAAGTGAATGCAGAGGCATTATTGGAAGTTGCTTGTTTTCATTACAGCTTCCTTCCGACAGGTGTGACAGGCAGCACGACAGGTTGCTCTGGGCCCTTCACCACACTGAGCTCTTGAGGCAAAGCTGTTTTCTGTGATTCCCTAAAGGAGGCAGCTGCCAGGCTCCTTGTGGCCACCTGTGCTGGGGGACCAGCGTGCAGCACATCAGGGAAACCTTTTCTGTGGAGAGCACACAGCTTTTCTCCCTTGGCGCTGACGGGGAGCCACAGAAGCTGCTGCTTGATGGAGCAGTGGCACAGAAAACTCCAACTTCCCGAGTAAAAACCTGGAAACAGCGTAGAAGTTCCCCCGGGTTTTTCCATCAGGCCCACAGACCGGGATGTTACACGAGGACCATACTGCATTTCTAGTCTTTAGCTGGCGGTCCTTTACAAAAATGCAGGGAAATACCAAAGGTTGTTAAACCATGAATAGTGCTCCAGATCCGTTTGATGTTTTGTCCCAAGCTGATATCCCCCACTGCCTGCTTCCCGCAGCACTGGGTGCAGACTGCATCTCTGTTTCGACAGGTGCCAGAAGCACCAGCACAGAGCTGAAGGATGCTGTCAGATCAGAGCAGGCTTCATCCACATGCACATCCTGGCTTGAACCTGGCCTTTTCAGAGAGGTATTAAGTAGGTTAAATCTTAAAATCGTACTTAAAATTGCATAAGAGTTGAGTGCTCAATTCCCTTAGGATTTTTGAGCAGGTGGAATATATATATCCCAGCCAATGGAAAGAACACCAGATTCCCATTCCCAGCTTAAGGACTGTTAGTGTGAACAACCTTGGATAAAGTGCACTTGAGAACCTGATTAATTCTGCTCACCATTCAATCTTGCACTAAATAAGACATGAAGCTCCAGACACAAAACCAGCCATTCTTCTGTTCTAACAGTTTGCTGTCAACACAAGACAATAAAATATGAATATTTTAGATTCATAATGCAGACAAATAGTAAATAGGAGCTGTATTGTGCTTCACATGCATGGCTAACTCAGTAATGCTAATGTGATTATCCCATTGAACTTTTGTACTGTCGCTTAAGGGCAACTTTGCCTTGCTTAGCTAGGGTATACATATTTGTTTCACACAAGCCTAATGTCTTTTTTAAGTTTGTATAAATAAGGAAACCTTATTTCCCTCATCTGTTACAAGGTAGCATCCTTTCTTGGCATTAAAGTCTCGGGCATAAAAATAATAAGATAGTGTTTTTGCTTCTTGGGGAAGTAAGGATGCTGGTTAGCAGAACTGCCATCCTGGACTTCCAGGGGGCAGATTTTTTCCTGCTTAAGAGATCTATTCACAGAGTCACGTGGGAAGTGGTGCCAAGGAGTTCAGGAAGGGCAAAGGAGTTCAGGAAGGTGGGAGATTCTTCAAGAAGGGAATCTTAAAGGTGCAAGAGTAGGCTATATCCAGGTGCTGAAATGAGCTGGCTGGAACTCAGGGAAAAAAAAGAGTTCATGACCTTTTGAAGAAGGGACAGGCAATTCAGGAGGACTACAGTGATATCATGAGGTTAGCAGGGTGAAAATTAGAACTGAAATGAGAAAAATTAGAAAAACATCATAAATAGAAAAAGCCTGACTGAAACTTCATTTGGCTACTACAGTAAAGAGCAATAAAAGATGTTTCTCTAATTACAAAAGGAGAGCTAAGGAGAATCTTCATCCTTCACTGGATGCATGCGGAAACATAATGACAAAAGATGAGGAAAACACTGAGATTCTTAATGTCTTTTTTGCCTCAGTCTTTAATAGTAAGACTGGTTGTTCTGTGGGTACACAGACCCCTGAGCTGAAAGACAGGGATGGGGAAATGGTGAGCAACGTGCTACACTACTCAGGCAGACACAAGTCTATGCAGTCAGATGGGATCCAGAAAAGGATACCTCAGGAGCTGGCAGAAGTGCTCCCTGAGCCCCTTTCAATCATTTACCAGAAATCTCAGATAACCCGGGAGGTCCCAGTGGACAAGAAGTTAGCAAATGGGAAACCCATCTACAAGAAGGGCTGGA
>VYZQ01063203.1:10361-25341 GCA_013400655.1 Mystacornis crossleyi
GCTCCCCAGGGAAGTGGTCACAGCCCCAGCCTGACAATGCTCTCATTCACAGGGTGTGGCTCTTGGGGTGTCCTGCACAGGGCCAAGAGTTGGGCTTTGATGATCCTTGTGAGTCTCTCCCAGCTCAGGATGCTCTACGATTTCAGTTCTCTCTTGAGTTACAGTTGTCACCAGCCTAAGCCAAACTCTTTAAAAATACTACACAGTACAAAAATACTACCAGTACAAATTTTCCTCAAAAGGAACTACATTGACCTTGGACAGTTCTGGTTTGCCCTTGGCTAAAGTGTGATCTTAAAGGAGGAGCTTCTAACACTGGAGTCAAGTCTAAGCCCTACAGTGCTTTCTACCCCCGTATTATTCTATTATGGTGTAATTTGGAGAAGCAAAAAGAAATCATGTGATCATCCAATTATCAATCCCTTTCAGAAAGTCTAGGATTGCTGAATGTGTTTGGTTCTCCTTGATTGTTTAGACAGATAACATAGTTTTAAAAAAAAAAAAACCACATTGTGCAAATAGTACACAACTCTGCTTCCCAATGTTAAGTAAGGATGCCGAGCACATGATGTGTATTACTTCCTGTCAAAATTATTTTTTCTCTTCTAACATTTTTTCCCACAGAAATTTGTAATCATTTGTCTGGAAATACAGCATGGCAGTGCTATAATGTCTAACCTGTCTTCAGCTGTTTGTTCAAGAACAAACTATATTCATTATTTTTCAGAATGTTTGTAAATTCTGATTGTACTCCTTCAAGTTTGAACATTCCCTAAACCTTCCTTTGTACCTTAGAAGTTAACTGGAATGTTTCTCAGTCAGTGATAGAAGAATCAGTATAAATTATGATGACACATAGATTGAATGTTACTTAGCAAATGTCAGTTTAGTTGTCAGAGAAAACTTCATCTTGACATAGTCTGTATAACCACATCTAATTTGTCTTCTTTGAGAGGGAATGTTTGCATTAAGTTAGAAATACATAGTTGGGCACAAGATACACATAAAATCTCAACACATCGAAGAAGGTTCTTCTGTGGCTTTGACATCCAACTGAAATTCTCCATCAGAAGAGAGAAACACTTGGTTGAACTTGTATTGGGTGTTTGACTGCTCAGATATAGAAATGAATCCCTAATTCTCATAAACAAGCAGGAAGAGCTGTTTTAACTCTGTTGTGTCCCTCAAGTGTCCACATAGACTAACAGAGGTGTGTGCTCTTCAGATTACTCCCTTTCTTGTGGTGAGAGAAGTCTCGATAAAAGCTTTAAAGAATTGAAAGTTGAGATATGAACTGAACTCATCACTATCCTCAAGATCCTAATTATACTGCTCTACCAGAGGCTGTGTTTTACCGCACGCCATTGCAGCCCCTGATGGATTATAAAAACACATGCATCATTTGTGGAGCCATGCAAGTTTTTCTTATGAAAACGGCCTCAGCAAGAAATATTAATGTTGACTACAACTTTCTTAGGGAGAAATGGATCCATTTTATCAAGCAGGGATTTGGCTTGTCGTTATTCAAAAATCCCTCAAGGCGACCTGCTGTGGAAGTAGACCCCCTTCATACTGAGGTTGCTAAGAATTTCTCGGGACCAAGGTTACAGTCATCAGGTTTTTTTCAACTTTCAGTGATAATTTCCTCTACTGAACACTAGATGACAATTACCACTTTTGAAAAAGCCTAGACATATTTTTTCCCCCATAATAGTTGTATTCTCTTTCACAGTGAAACATAATCAACATACATTTACATATTTCTTGTAATCAGGACAAGTGGAGGTGCATGATAAAAGAGGGGTATTATGGCCAGAGTGTACAGCTTCATCTTGGTATAATGCAACTAATTACAAAAACCAACTGCAAAAATTGACAAAAACTGTCAAAAAGCTTGGCTGGTGCATGGTTTTTCATTAATTTGTACTTGAACCTGTAAGTGTACTCTTTTATAGCACAGTCCTTCTAGAAACTTCAGAAAAATAGCATATTCTTGCTGGAAAGACAGGCTCACACAATGCATTGTCAGAGCTGTCAGCTTTAGCAATAAAAATAATGCTTACTGATTTTCACTATGTTCAGCTATATGGAACAGTTCAGATGAGACTTAGCTGAATGCCTCTTTATGTCATGAATTATCATCTAAGCACTTAATAAATTTCAATTAATGATTAATATTTTCAAATCCTTTTGAAGAAAACATACTAGGACAGATGCTGTCCAGGATGTAATTAGTATACAACAGAATTTCACAGTTGTAACTGGCTTAATTTATCTTCTATGAACTGCTCTACTACTGAGAATTGTGAAAGGGGAAGAATACATTTGCTTTTCTCAAAGAGACTTCAAAAAACACCACATAAATAATCCCGGTGTCTAATTCCTGACAGTTCTCAAATTGATGAACAGAACAATCCATTTCATAGACTTGAGATAAACACAACGTTTCTAGTGATGAGAACTCTTGCACCCCTTGATGCTTGCCCGTGCAAAGGTATTTTATTTAACTATAAAAATGTACTGGGCCAGAGGAAGCTATGATTTTTTTCCTTCTGACAGCTACAGTTTCTGTGCGTTAAAAGTGCACTATCCAAGTAGCAAGTAGATAAACATTTTTTAACATGTTCTTTTTTACATATATTTATATATAAGTAACTATACAGGAATCTATATTTTATACATATATGCTAAATATATAAAATGTATGAGTTTAATAAATATGTATGTTTTTATATAAAATATATAGACAGATATATCTCAGAAAATAAAACCAGTCAGCACAGTTTACAAAATCTTATTAAATTTGAGAAGCCTGTCCTAAAGCCCATAACATACATCCTCATATCTGGTCTTGGTGATGCAGGGGTAGATTTCTTCAGTGGAGTAATAAATTAACTGCCATCATTTAAAAAAAAATTTTTTTTAAGTACACAACTCTGCCTTTTCTTTTGCTGCCACAGAAGCCATGCTCCATCTCCTCAGCTCCTCAGTGTCTGTGAGCAAGAGTCAGCTTCAGCACCTGCTCCTTCCTGTCCAGATGATGTGGCTGGGGCTTGTTTCATGGGTAGGAGCCTGCCAGGGTCCTCCACACTCATTTTGTGGATACACGTCAGCAATCTGAATCTGCGCTCCTAGTCCCCACACAGGAACAGCTCAGCTTGTTACCATTTCTAGCACATCTTCATCTGTTGCTTGGTTTACTGCAGCTATAAAGCAGAAATTTCCTTCTATTTCTATTTCCATGAGAGGCAAAAAAGGAGGCATCATTATAGCTTTAAAAGTCACCAGAAGTTATTCACATAAGCATTATACTGTGTTTCTCCATTCCCCATTTTTCTGTTTGTCAAAGCAGAATGCTTTCCCTTGTAGGAAGAGGTTGTTTTCCAGTAACTTCCAGCACTGTTTCCTAGTAATTACAAGCAAAGAGTTTAATAGCTCTAATGAATTCTCTCATGAACAGTGAAATTATGGAAGTAGGATTGTACAGACTGTGTCCCAAAGCTCGTTGAGATGTCAGCTGAGAAGGTAGAAGCTCAGACTGAAGTTTTCCTCGTGGGTAAAATACATATGAGCGTGCCCTAAGGATTCTCTGCTGCCCAATGAGGTGCACCCGCACACTCCAATAATTTCCTTGATTGCAGCACTGTAATAACCCCTTTTCAATCTGCCTGATGAGAGAATTCAATATGGTTGAGCTATCTTCCTTGCTCAAATTTTCTTGAATTTTGGCAGCAGGTTCAAAAGTTGGCAACAAAGAAGAGATAGGTGAAGTATGAAAAACAAAACAAAACCCAAGTCTCATAAAGCCTTTTTTTAATAAGGGCTTTTCTTACCCAGGAATTAGCAGCTTTCACTCTTTCTTGCTGTGTTTCATGTCCCAGGGTGGGTAATGCAGTGTGGAAGCAGTGAGGGTAATTGAAAATAGTTACCACCAGTGGCAATGCTTGTAACAAAACCCTTCATTAGATAAGCAGAAATGTCCTTTAAAGAAGGCCTTAAAAACTGAAACTCGCACAAAGGTCAGAACTGGCCAAAATTACTCCACCCAATTATCATATGACTGGAAAGTGTGGCCTTAATGAATCCAAAATATTTCATTGTCAAGGGTGTAGTTATCCTGAAAGAAATCTGAGTTTCCTAGCACAGGAAAAAAATACGGTTTCTTTGTGTTTGCTGTAATGGTTTGGCTTAAATAGGTCATTTAAATTGTTTCTTGCACAAAATTTTCAATTAAACAAATCTTTTCCTTCACCATTGTTCAGTGTCACTGAATCAGCATTTTCCAGTGAAAAAGTAATTTATTAGAAAACATCCAGTTTTGATCTTTATAATATTTTCCGTCAGGCTAAGATGAGGTTTGCTTGAGAAGGGTGGTCCAAAATTGTTTCTATAAATACTTCTTGTCTTAAGCTGGCAATGCTGGTGTGAAGGAGTAAGTTAGTAAATGGTCTTAAACGCACTGAGGTAGGGATTGAAAAAAGGCTTTCACATCCTTATTCTCTCCCTCTCTAATTCCTTTTGTTTCAGTGGGGAAAGTATGTTTCTTCTTCATACTCAAAGAGGTCTGTCTCACTTCATTGTTATGAAATAATAACTCTGTCTGCTTTGGTTTTAATTTGGTTTTGGGTTGTTTTCTTTTTTTTTTTTTAATTTTTTCTTTGTTGCTTTGTTTGGCTTTATTTTACCCCCTTATTAGTTAGTCTCCCTTATGAGAAGTGTGTGCACTGAGAATTGTAGGTTAAGGGATTGTTTTGATTCCTACCTACCATTAATGGATTTTTTTTTTTTTAATAAAGTCAAATGTTAAATGAAGGGTAAAAGGTAGACAGCATTTTAAATACTTCATAACATTAATTGCAATCTGTGGTTCTGTTAATGTTTTGCTAGGGAAGAAAATAAATCCAGAAAACACTGACCAACAGGAAACAGCAGGTACTTATTAGAAATGTTAAACTGAACATTAATAATACCATTGTGTGCTCAGAAACCATGGCAACAGTAGGGAGGGGCAATAAAGATAATATTCTAATGTCTAAATGCATTATTTAAAAACTGTACTCGCTTCTACTCTTGATTCTAATGGCAGATAACTCCCCTAAAATCCTGCTTATGGTATATGGATGTGAAAGAGGAAAATGTCACTGAATAACTGGTTAAAAAAAAAAGAAGTATGAAGCCAAGGTGAGGCATTTAATTTGTTTTCCTCTAACTCTCTAACCTGAAGATAAAAAATATTTGGAAATTTTTGGTCATAATAGAGGTACAAAAGTCTCAGCCAGCTGACTGCAGTAGTCATTAAATCCACTAATAGTAAATCTCAGGAATCATTTGCCTGAGAAAAGCATCCTTCCCTGGAAATTATTTTTAGGAACAAGTTGTATAAACATCTGTCAGGAATAAAATACAGTTTATCCTGGTTTAGGATGAAGGAATAAAATAGCTGGTCTGTTGAGTCCAGCAGCAGTTTTTAGGCACGTGGAACCACGCAGCAAGTGCTGCTAAGGGTGTGCCTGTGCTGTGACCTCTGACTGTTAGCACTCAGTATGGAGGACAGTCCCTGATCTCGCAGGATGCCAGCTGAATGCAGACAAATATCCCGTGAAGAGTCAAACTATATAACTTCTTATTATTTGTGCTTCTGGTTCAAATAACTCTTTAGTTACTGGGCTGTGCATAGACGGTAGCGTCACACCGAATTTTTAACCCTTTAAGTGACGTTTTCCTTTTAAGATCATCTAACAGCTCTGGGAAGAGGTGGGTCTCCATTCCTAGCTTGGCCAGGTGCATACCTTGTTATAAAACACAGAAAAACACAAGGGGCAGTGAAACATTAGGCTTCTTTTTCTCTGTGCAATGGTGACCCACTCCTGGACAGACACTCCGTGGACATGGAAAGCAAATGGGTGTAACCCATTTATACTGTTGGCAGAGGCTACTTCCTGCAGGGAGCAGGATGTGAGGACTTTACTGCTGGTTGAGTAAACATGAAGGCAGTTAAATCTGACAGAATTTCCCACATGGAAGCTGCTGAATATGTGAATGTGCTATTGGCACTGAGAAATTAATTCCAATGGATACCAACGGAATTTGATCAAAGGTCTGAAAACTAAATTCTTTTCCCACTGGGAAGCAACCAGTTCAGTTTCAAGGTGCTGATATTGGCTGGAAAGGGACCCTCTCTGCTGAGGAGAGCAGTGATTTCCCTGCTTCCCAAATCTGAGTAAAGCATCTTAAAAGTGCATGCCAATAGAGGCAGTCTGCATGCAAACCACAGGCGCAACATTTCTTCAGTGTGTCTGTCTCAAGTAGGCACCAAGGGAACAGAGTTGTACCAGATTTAGGTCTGTGTAGTAGATCAAGAAGGGAGAAACAAGCATCTTTTCATTTTATAGACAGCTGGTATACGGGAAGAGAAACAAGAAAATGGAAAAGTGTTTGCTTAAGTAAAAAGTGTATCTTGGTGGCCATGTAAGCTGCCATATGGAGAGATGGTTGGCTATGGAGGCATTTTCCCCTATTTCTTCATGGCACAGGCCAGGACGATAGTTACTAGGGAAAGACATGAACAGCATTAATTGAGCACATAATCTGGACCTCTGCTGCTGTCAGTGGAGCTCAGCAGTAAACACATAAGCACCTGTGAGGTGAAAGCACCTCAATACCAACTGTGACCGCAGTGTTTGACTCCACTGGCATGAGTATTTAACCACTTCATTTTTTCTTAGATTCACTTTTATAAAATAACTGATTACACGACAGACACCTTAAGTCAAAAATTATTGATTTGTAAATCTAACTATCTGTTTTTATTTGTTCTTTTAGTAATACCATGAATTCCAGAAATGGAAACATTCAGGAAGTGTAAAAATCTAACCAGCTTCTGCAGAATGCAGTCGCTCATTTTCTACTACAGAGTGTTTTTCTCCTTCAGCATTTCTATCTCAACTTTTGCTAAATATTCTCTCTTGGGCTTTTATTCTAGTCATGAATCTCAGAGGAAGTTATCAATACTGTAGATAAACTAAGTAGATACTGTAAATGAGCTAAAAGTCAGCTTGCTTGTTTGTTTGTTTGTTTTTGATTGCAAATTGAGTGGATAATTCCTAACCTTTTCTTGAATGTTAACTTTTGTTATTATAGAAATCTGCAGATATTAAGGATATAAAAGCAGAATAGTGGCACCTGTATTTCAACTCTTTTTTGGTTATTTTTAGACTTACACTTCCTCCCCACCTGTATAAAAAAAATACATCTTCCTGGATGTGGGCAGGTCAATGTTCAACTGATGTAAAGCAGCATAGTTCTAATGATTTTGTCGCAGTTAGCTGATTTAAAGTGTTTGAGAAGGCAGCCTGGTAAAACACCTGAAATCCAGTGAGCAGCTAAACCTCTCTCTACACTTTTTAGACTTTTGTGATAATTTTTTCTTCAAAAACCATGCATTATTTAGTTAATGCTAGAGTTAGCCAAGTGTGCTAGCAGAACTTTTTCAATAATAACTATTTTTCATTCCCCTTTTTCCCAGCTGCAGTTTGAATGCCACTGTTACAGACTGAGAGAAGAGTGCCACCTCCTCAATGAAATTGAGGGCTATACTTTGATTCCAGGAAGAAAAAAAAGAAAAAGGCATGAAATGTATGTACAACAGATATGTGGCAAAGTGCTAAAGCTGATAATTAACACGTAAACTTAAGAAGGAGATACTAGTTACTGCCAGGTGGCTTCTGGGTAATACTTTTCCAGAGAGCGAAATCATTATGAAGCAAGCTAACTTTCTCTGGCTGGGTACAACTGATTATTCAGCAGGAGAAGGTTGTCTCACAGCTTCAAGGTAGAAATGTTTTGTCCCATTTTGCTTTTAAAACCTGCAAGCTAACTCCATGAGAAGAGAAGAGGTGCCTTCAATAGGAACTAGTCTGCCTCCATCAAGGGGCCGTTTGTGCACAAGGGGAGAGAGTAAGGTTTGCTCCAGCATCAGAGGCTGTAGGTGTGAAACCAGGACGAAGGGCAGGAGAGTAAGTGGGAATTTATTCCCCTGCTTAAATGAGTATGATGCAGCAGACCTCCTAGGAAAAATCTAGGAATATAGCTTTTGCCTCAAAAATTTCCATTTCCCAAATTTTACCAATGTGAAGTTTAACTTGTATTTGAGAAGACATGTTGGGGGAGAGGTCATTTGTTTCTCTAATAGATCTGCCTTTCGACCAATCCTTTCTCCTTAGCTTGAGTTATTATAAGGAAAACTATCACTGGCTAAAGACTAATGGTCCCAGCTGTCTAGGCACAAATGTGAGAGTGTTGCAGAGCATAGTATCAATCACCGCCCGACTGCACGGTACTTCTTGCTTTTACACATTCACAAGAAATTATTTCTGTGTTTTCCACCAAGCAAAGTTGTTAAGGAAACTTTCCTGTCTGTCCAACCACTCTGGCAGTCACATTCCCACCACCTGAGACCTCAGTGCTGAGACTGAAGCCCCTTTGCAGCGGGTGGCTCCAGTGAGCCAATGGCTGCCCCACTTGGCTCCCTAGACACTCCACTCTCGCACTGTCAGACAAGCTTTCCTTACTGATTTCACCGCAGGTTTCCCGTAGCAGAGTCTCAGACCTCTGGTTCCTTCAAGTAATTTTATCTTAGTGCAAAAACCAAATTACAACTGAAGCTGGTGCCTCTGAGGAGGGATCCCAAACAAAGGAAACCCCTGGCTTCTATGTTCTCACAGCATATTCATGCCAGTGTCGGGGATCTTCCTCCAGAGTCACTGGCTCCTGTTTAGTCAGGTCACCTGGCTGGTCCCACAGGTCCCCTTTCTTGGGCACAGGGCCTGCAACAGTTCATGGTTTCTTGCCTCGGGTTCCTGGCACCCAGAGGTCAATCTGCAGCTGGCACTGCACCTGTACGCTGAGCTACCTACACCAAATGTCATTCTCAACCAAAACAATTTCTCAAGACTGTGTCAAACCCGAACAGCTGTTCCTGCTTTTAACCAAACATCTGCCTAAGGTTCCTCGGCCATGGACCCATTTCTTTGTCAGCTTCACAACTCTGTTCCTTGTTAGACCACCCACCAGGGATTCATATCCACCCTACTTTTTCCTGACACCCATCTGGGTGAGACAGGCCTACAGGGATGGAAACAATTGGAAGAATTGTCCCACCATTCATTCAAAGGAAAAGATTAGGAGAACAGTGGTCTATTGCCTATTCTCACTCCAAAAAAAAAAAAAGGCTTAGCTTAAGGGGATGTGTTTACTATCTCTTTTATAGGAATCAGAGAAACAGGGAAGGCTGCTTTTTGTTATTACTTTTTTACTGCCAAAGGATTGAATAACATCCTGGAGGATGGATCTTTTAATTGATGCTTCTGACGCAAAAGCTGTATCTCCCCGCAAGGCTGCAGAAGTAGACAACATTATAGAAGCCTCCATTATGTGCAGTTAAAGTTGCAGTTTCAGTTGTTAGTCTTACATCTGTAGCTAAATAGACATGACAGCCTAAGTGTGCCTCTTTGCTTTGTGTTCCTTTGGACATCCTACAATGTCTTTTCCACTAATTCATTATTTTCCCTGCTTTCAAATTACATAAGAATTCTTGGATTCTTACCGAGGTTATGTCAACAGGTTTTGCTCTCATTCACTGCAGCTAAAAGCATCTCCTGTGGCAGTGCATTGCTTTTCCTATTTCAATTTCTTTCGTGTGATATATGTCAGTCAAGTGCAGTTCATTTTCACATCAGCTAAGCAGACTGATGTATTTCACTATCTTAATTATACTGTTACTAACCTTGGAGGGATGTTTTGATGAGTTCATTTTGAAACACTTAGTTATCTGATAAAAAATAATGAGATATTATCCATACAAGTGTTACCCCAGGCTACTGTCAGGGATTTCAAACACTGGGAGTTGTACTGGAAATCTGCAACCCGTTAAAATGTCTGCTAGCAATGGCATGCTGCTCTAAGATGTATTGTCCTTCAGACAAAACACAATTCACCCAGATAGGTAAAAAGTTCATATCATGAGAAAATTTTCTCAGCAGTGATTGGCGTGACAATCTGGCCTGTCAATGCAGTTCAAGGTAGATCCAACAGTGACAAAGAGTGCATTTGAATAGAGAGTTTGTCAATATAATCGTTTGCTCTGGAAGGTGGATGCCATTAACCACAAAACTGTAACATTGCAAGTCTGGAGGTGAGATACTTCTGCAAATAATTATAAGCCATGTGACAAAATAAACAGAATCCTGAAGTCACAGGGAAAAGACCTTAACAGTGTATCAACCTTTCTGATGATCTGGAGATAATCAGAGACTTGCAGACCATTTAACTACTTCATGGTAAACAATCTGTATTCTAAACAAAATTTCTGCCTAGATCTTCTACGTATTATGGGTCTCCTGCACAAATTCTTTGAATTTTGGAAAGAGAGGTATAATTGAGCATCCCAAAGAAGCTCTTCAGCATTTGTGGCTGAAAGAATAGGAGATGCAAAAGGGGCTAGAAGACAGCACTGCATCTATCCATGCTGGCAGAGCTGTGATGGTGTTTGCTGACAGATGCCTGTGGAAAAAAAGGATGGGTCCTGTAGGATGCCTTTGTTGTGTTCCTAACTTTTTTTGGACTGGAGTAGTGCTAACCTCTGTGCTGGGGTGGCATTGCCTCCCCCCTGATCTCTCTCCCAGCACAGGCTCCTACAGGAAATGGCCCCTCCAGACTGGACAACAGTTGAGTGGATTGGTAGAGAAAAAAAATCTCTGGTGCTGTTGTAACTATCCAGTGTTAAACTGCCTAGATTTAGTGTTCAGTGTGCAGACTTATGAGAATTTGCCCCTGTTTTCTCTTCCATTAATTCTGCTTAGTTCTCAGTTAATATAAATCACTACTGTTCCTCTGAGGACAACACACTAGCACAGTTTTACCCAGCTGGAGATTTGTCACTCCATGTTGAAACCAAAGATGCTGAAGAAATAGAATATTCATTGCAAGAACCCTGGAAATTATTTTAATTTGCTGCTTGTGATCCTTGCTGTTAACTGCCTTTGGCTCCACAGTGGCTGGCACAATCACTTCAGAAAATGGATGTGTAGAGAATTAAGGAAGATCAATATTATTTGGATGACTGTGAAGCATGTCACCATATGGGTGTTCTCATAAAGGTTTGTGTGCAAATGAGATAGATTGAAAGGGAGTTTCTAGCAGGAGAACAGGAAAAGTAAAATGAAAGTTCAAATCCCTTCTAATAGCAAGGTTTATCGCTGTAGGAGAGGATTCTCCTGTCTGTGATGTCAGGACAGTTTTGCTGCAGAAAAACATGAAAAGACACTGATCCACTGGACCAGCCATCACTGTGAGAACTGGAAAAACACCAAAACACCTACTGCTGAAGGAACTGGAGTTTGCTCTCACAGCCCTAATAAAGATTTTTAAAAGAATGCTAATTACAGCTATCAGCACACTCAGGCACTGTCACTTCAGAGAGCCTTTTGGGCTACTAGCCAGCCCCGCTCTTTAGAAAGAGGGTTTCCTATGTTGTTGCACCCTGTCAGTACTTCCAGAAGAGTTCCTGATCATGCCAGGCAGTTAAGCTCACATGCTGGCACTGTTGGCCGTGGCAGGATTATGCCCTGGGGAATCAGTACAGAAATGGAGGCAGCAGCAAGCAGTAAAGAAAGCCTAGGGGGGCAATTCTCCTGGGCTCTGAGCTCTCAAGAAGGACTGCTTCATCCAGTGCTCTGGCAGAGGCTGAGACATCAGAAGATGAGGGGAAAACCAGATATAACAAAGATGGTGCTCAAGAATCCAGAGGAAATCTTTCTTCTTTGCCTGTCCTCAATTTGTAGAATTAATATGATTAATGCAAACATTTCCCAAACCCAGGCATGACCTTCACTTGTTTCTACTCCATAATGGCTAACTTCGGTCTACGATGGGTCAATGCTGTAGGGTGCAGATCTGCAGTCTGCTGAGACGACAGGGCGAGTGCAGCAGGGAAGGACTGGGACTTTATCCCCATCCCTGGAGGTGATAATATTATCTACATCATTCTTGACAAGTAATTCTAAAATTTGCAGCCCAGCAACAGAATATCAGCAATCATAAAGTCCTTTTGTTACAGTGCTTCCTTATCCTATTGGTAGATATTTTTTCTCAATATTAATGCTAAATATGCATTTTTTTTCTTCAGTTCTCTACTTTTTTCAGTCTTTAATGAATGTGGGAAAATATTTATCCTTTTTCTGAGTAGAGCTACATTTCAAATAATAAGAACTATTATCATATCTCTCCTAAATTGTCTCTTCTCTAAACTAAATAACCAGAATTCTTCAGCTGCTTCTTATAGAATATTTTTTCCAGGTGTCTAAAAATTCTCTTTAGTATCTTTCAGATTCCCTTTAATTGAACTGTATCCTTCCTGAATTATATTAGCTGCATGCCAGCTGAGGCCTTACTGATAAAGAACTGCTTCATTTCACACACAATATTCCTTCTACATTCCCATATGGAGTTTTAAAACAAATTTTAGTCTTACATTTAGCTTCTGATTGACAATGATATCTTAGTTCCTTACTGCAATATCAGTGACATTCATTCTCTCTATGGTGCCTAAACAGATGATTATCCCACCTATGTGCACAGCTTTGTATTTCCCTTACTGAATTACCGCCTTCTTAGCCCAGACCAATTCTTTCATTTTCAAGATAGCTTTGAATTTGCTTCCTCTTCTGCCATATGTTTGCCACCCCTCTAACGTGCTGAATTTGCAGATTAAATGAGCACTTTTTGCTCATCCTTTCCAAACCACTGAGGTAAATCTCACAAGCCTTGGGACTAGAGTAGAGCAGAATCCTCTTGACGTAACCCACTAATCAGAAAGTCAGTCATTGATAATTAGTCTTCATAAACGCAATTTACTACCCATTAACGCACATCTGATAAATCTATCTATTATCTTTTATCTGGTAATTTCATATATGTACAGAGCTAGCAGTAATATTTCATCTGCGTTCCCATGTGATGATATTGAGCATTTGCAGTCCCCTCTTGCAGGAAAAACTTGTCATTTTTATGAATTTCTGATTGCCCTTCTCTGCTGCTGCTCCAGTATAGATTCCCTTTTGTTTTTTTCTTGAATATTAATGTCCCAAAATACACTTGGTATGCCAGATGTCTCAGGATGCTGGATAATTTTTCTCTCTTTCAGCTGAAAATACCTTTCCAGTTACATCAAGGAACTTATCTGTCATTTTCCATAGTAAATCAAATCGCTGGCTCATAGTCCTCCTGTGATTGATAACAGGTTGTTCTTCTTCTTTAGTTTTTCTCTTAGGAGTGATTTGTTTACTAAGCTATAATTCTCCTTTCCTGGTCTTGGAAAGAGAAGTTAAAATAATTTACTTACATGATTCAATTTTGAGAGTAGCATCCTATAGAATGAATTGTATTGGTTTGCTGTGTGAGTAATGATCTGAATGTTCTTAGTTTATACTTTTACCGTGTGCTTTTTCTTCAGACTGGGGACACTGTAAAATAAAAACACGCAGCTAAGTGATATAATGATATTTTACCAAAAAAAAAAAAACCTATAAGAGATGATGGGAACAGCTTTAAATGTTCAGGTGAAATCTTTAAACTTTTTGTTGGAGTAACAAACATATATGAGAGAACTTTTATATCCTGTAGTTTAAATTACATATTCCTTAGTTCAGTAACGACTAGAAAGACATAGCAGGCTGTCAGCATATTCACTGTGTTTGATGCTCTGACCTTGTCAAGATACCATTTAAAATTCTCTTTCCTTAAGTCATCTAAGCAAGTTAAATTGGTAAATACTGTTAAAGATGTTAAAATTTGCTGAAAACTTAAAAAAGGCCTTGTATTTTGAAAATCACCATTGTTTTTCTTATCAAATAACTGTCTTAATATTTGGTAATGTTTTGGTGCTTTCTAATGGGATGCTTCTTTTGTCTTTCATCTTTTCATGTTATACCTTTTTCTTCTATATCCCAGCACGTTTTCCCTACCTTCCATTTCTCTATACACTGTTATGTGTATGAGACCCAAAGTTTTGTTGGCTTTGGTTTGGTTTGTTTGTGTTTTGTTTTTTAAATAAACTCAGTTGGCAACATAGGTGAAAGATAGAAAGATCCTTTTTCATAGAGCTCAGAAAAATTAGGGTGGGTAAATTAGGGTGCCCAAAGGGGTAGTTTGGCCAGAGTGTCAGGAAGCTGACTTGATTGTTGGGGTGAAGAGCCCTTAAGGCTGACTTTTTTTATTCTAGCAAGTGAGAAACCTCTCTGGCTGGAGAGTCAGCACCTCCTTGGGCTCCTAGATCTGTTGCTCCCTTCCTGCACAGTGACCTGGGCAGGTTGCCAGGTTAGTCTCTAGCCTGTTTAGTGCATGAACCCTCATCAAGCCAGCTCATTTCATCCCTGTCTTCTAAGGATATGCTTGCAACATCGTGTTTTAGGGACCAGATAAACATACCAGGGCTACCTTTGATAAGTCTTGTTTCCAAAGAATGACTCAGCCCAAGTGGCTACTGGCAGGGGAGGAAGGGAATGATGTTGCACTCCTTTGGAGTGGAGTATAATAGCCCTTGTCCTTCTCAGGCCAACCACATTTGAGGAAGGTTCTGGAAGCCCGGAGTCCAAGGCAGATGTCCTGAGGTACCAATCTTTGGAGAAATCCTGGGGGTAGCATATGTAACTCCAGAACTGGATCCCAACTGAATAAGTCAAAAATGAGGAAGATTCTATTAAACTTTTCTATGGCCTCTGAAACTCATCTCTGTCCTGCACTGATTCTAGTTATAGCACTAACTTGTGTTATACAGGCTGCTCACAGATGGTACTGGGCTTTATCTTCTGCCAACTCCATTTTCAGTCCTCCTCCCTTATCAGGGAATGACAATAAAGAAATGACAGTTCCCTCCCACAGTCCAGTCTAGACTGCACAGTAGTAGACTGTGGCTTCGATTTGT